>MNCI01002737.1:216866-230916 GCA_015680685.1 Gnetum montanum | reverse complement strand
TGCGACCTAAGGCTAACTAATCTAGATGCCACAACTAGTCCATCTGCGGAGTTCGACCGGATCGCGCGTGCGACGCTCGTTTCGTATGGTTGAGTGTAGGGGTACCTCGCCACTCATCAGAAAGTATAAAGTCCCTTTTCCTCAAGTAAAAATTTAATGAATTCATAACCTTAGTAGTTTCCAGACTTGGAAAGGATTCAAAGGTTTGAAAAGGATGTGACTTCAAGGGAATTCAAAGCTCTTTATCCCTTCTTCCATCTTGAGTGCAAGTGTGTTTTTCATGGATCTCTTAATGTTTCATGTCAACCAATAACAAGAAGTTAAATAAGTCTTTGCATGGTGTGGTTCCCATCCAAAAATTCCAAAAAAAGGGAAATTCAAAGCACACCCTTGGACAAAATAAAAGAGCTACAAGCACTAGTTATGGGAATAGAGAGACATGTTATCCATGCCTAAAGGTCCCCTCTAACTAAGGTCCTTTCTAACTTCTTGCTCTTATTTTCTTCTTAAATAAAGAATGGTGTTTGATCTATGGGAGCACTTATGTGTCTCAAGGGGTTGGACTAATCTTAGAATGGTGATGTGAAGTCACTAAACATGGTTGGTTTTGGTCTAGACTAAGGATGGATTTTATCAAGTCATTTAACCACAAAATTCATGAGGGACTTCATGTGACCTTATTCAAGAACTCCATTCCACTTTCTCTCTCTCATTCATCTATGCTTCCCATGCCTCACCTCACTGCCAATTTTCTTGTACTTGTTCGATGTCTTGGTTTGATGTGTCAAAATTCTTAAGTAGTTTCTTTCAAGTTTTTGTACTTAACTTTTCGTAACCATTAATCATCCATGGGGCCTATGGACTCATTGGTTTGAGGATATGCAAGGACAACAAAGGGCATGTGCTTGCTTTGGTAAGGACCCCACTTGCATTCCTTTTGGTTGTGATAGTTAAGTTCTTTATCATTAGGCATTCTCACAATCAAATCCTTTTGTGTTCCCCATTGATGACATCCAATTATGCGCATCTTCACAATGTTTTTTACTAAAATCCTCTTTTTTGTTCTTGTGAATTCTTTAACCATCTTCATGCATTTCATTGTGTTTGGGCTTTTCAAAATTTAATGATGGACCACTTATTCATTTCACCCCATTTTTCACTCTTCCCACTACTAGAGGTACACTCTAAGTCATGGGGTCCACTTAGGTTTTTCAAATTTTTCTAACTTCCAAAAAGGTTTAACTAAGGACTAACACTAACATCATCAATCCATGAAGTTAAACCCTTCCAATGAACTCTCATTGCCGTAGAAATCAAATACTATTAAAAGAATCAATCCACCATAATCACAACCTAGACAAGTGTAACTGTAGATGATACAAGGTACATAAAAGCTATAAGTTACACATTGCACACTAATCCATGATTTTATTATGATTATAGAGGAAATCATGGACTAGAAGTGGGACTATCTTCACCAAGGAATAGATAATAGCACCATGTGACGAGGCCCCTTCATGATCATCGAATCTTCTCCTTTGATCTTTAACTGCCAGGGGAGTTGGATGTCAGTTTTGGCCATGGTGTTTAATTCTATTGTCATGAATACCCAATTATGTAAAAGACTATAAATTTGTATACTTGGGCACTTAGAGCCTATTTGTTTCATTTGAGTCAGTTTGCATGTTAGTCAATAATTCCATACCTTCTCAATATTTTGTAAGGAACTTGTTTCTTCTTTTGTTCACTCGAGGATGAGTTTTTATTTAGTTGTGGAGGTATGATGAAGTATATTTTATCTAGCTTCTATATCAAATATTCAATATTAGAGTCCTGATATTGGATACCCAATATTGGAGCCCTAATATCGAATACCTGATATCAGGGACCAAAAAGCAATGTCAGACATCAGATATCGTGGGATGTGTGCCAACCTATAAATATAATGCTTGGGTGCATAGTTTGGGAGTCTTTTTGTTAGTGTAGTAAAGCTCTTGTAGTTTTTCTTCCCCAAAATTAGAATATTTTCCCAAGTGCCTATAGTAGGAGTCATTGAGTGTACAGATCTTTATTTGAGCACTATTGTACCTAAGCATGGTAGTATGTGCAACAATAAAGACAAGCTTTCTGATAAACCTTGTAGCACTTTGGCTAGATAAAATATTTTCTTCATGCATTTAATGTTTTATGCAATTTCCTATAATTTTTTAAGTAATTAAGCTAAATTAAGCTAGATTAAATGGTAATTAATTAAGCTCATAAGTATGACCACTTTGAGCATATGCATGACACTTCGTAATCCCAGTAATGCTTAACGTTTAGTACCCCAGCAGCATTATACGTGTTCAAGATGTGTATGGAAAGTGGGATCATATGCTTATGTTAGGATTAGTTAGACATTAGTTAGTTAGTTAGATTAAATTAGCGATTAAAGTACTTCATTCTTTTCATCCTTTATTTTAGGCACTCAAAATACATAAAAATAATAAAAAATCATATGCCTTGATTACACTTAACCATACCTTTGCATATCACAAGTGTAATTGGGAAGACAATGAATGAATGTTAGGGCAAGTTCACTTTCTAGAGGCTAGTGTACTGGAAGATAAAGGATCCACGAAATTCAACCAGATTGCATGTGAACACTTAGTGATTCATATGGTTAAGCATAAGGGTATTTGCTGCTCATCAACAATGAAAGTTAATGCTTGCAATTTTTGTATGTGAATTCAAGGTACTATAAGGTAAGGTAAAATCCCTTAGCTTTTATAAGTTTTTGATCCTTCATGATCATTGTATTGAAGGTATGAATTTTCAAAACTAATAACATTAGCATTGTGTGGGTTGCATAATTTCAACTAATTAAGCTAATTATTTTTTTGAGATCAAATCACTAGAATGTAACGAGCTTGCATAATGGATTGAACTTGTAACTTAAGCCACATTTATTTATCTCAATTATATTGATGATCTTTTTTTTAATATATATTTTTTATCTTCATTGATTTAGAAAAATCATATGATAGAGTGCTTGAAGATATTATTTAGTGGGTGTTGCAGAGGAAAAACATTTCTAATAAATATATTAAAGTGATTTAACACATGTAAAGGAGCTACCAATAAAATTAGAACAACTTGTAGGATAACATTTGATTTTCTAGTTACAGTAGATCTACATCAAGGGTCTACACTTAGCCTGATGAGTAGCAAGTATCCCCTACACCCACCACTACGAATCACAAGTGTTCACTAGTAATCTGATCAAACTTTGTAGATTTAGTTATCTAAGTGGCCAATATTCCTAAATAGTAAATCATGGAGTTGCAAGACCGTTGTGTTCTTAACTCATTTTTGTGTCTAATTTGTACGTATGTTTAAGTGTAATTAAGGCATATGATGTGTATTTTTATAATAATTATTACTTTAATATATTTTTCTCCTAATGGCTAGATGATTAAGTGAGGGTTGAATAATTAGTAATCTAACTAACCAACTAATTTAATAACTAACTATCCTAACATAGAGTATCTGATCCCAATTGTTGTACACATCCTAAACTAGTATAAACACTACTGAGTTACCAAGGGGCTATTATTAGGCACACCAAATGTCCACTACTGGGATTACCAAGTGCTAATACGTTATGCTCAAATTGGTCACATACAAGTGTTTATAATTAATTATATTAACTAATTAAGCACATAAATGTAAAGTGCATGGAAAGTAAAGTACTGAACATAAATAGTAAACTATTATAAGTGCTACAATGGATGTAGAAAATCTCGATTTTATTATCGATCATGCCAATATGTTCAGATAGATAAGTACTTGAATAAAACTCTGTACAATCTCTTAGATTCACATTGCGAACACTCAAAAGGAAAATATTCTAACTCTAGGAAAAAATAATGCAAACATTCAACTAAGACTATGATTGAAAAGTGTCATAAATATGAGGGATGCATGCATTTATATAGGCAGTGACCACATCAATGTTGATGTATCTATATCAATGCATCCTAGCATGTGTCGACAAGGATACATTAATGGAGCTGCATCAATGGGGATGCATCAACACAACCTATCTTATTAATGTTCCATCACACCTCCATGATCGATTGAAAACTTGTCCTTGAGTGAACAAGGCTAAAACCAAGTTTCTTACAAAATTGGAAGGTATGGAATTTATTAACTAAAAGATAAACTAACTCTAAGTACTAGATTGTACATTGCTAAAAAAATGAGTGTCCATTACAACAAAATTAGACACTTTATAAAAATTCAACAAGCACTTGTAGGATAACCTAAAGATGTGATGAAGTCTCAAACAATGCCCAAAGGCAGAGGCTCCTATGGTGCTAATGGTCATTCATCTTGTCCTAGTGCTGGTGGAGGTTGAGGTTGGCGTGTTGTTATAGTTACTTCTACTCAAAGTTGAAAGTATCTAGAAGTGCTTTTATCTTTTCATCTTTGCTTCATGGGTTATATATAGTCCAC
Organism: Gnetum montanum; assembly: GCA_015680685.1. Lineage (NCBI taxonomy): Eukaryota > Viridiplantae > Streptophyta > Gnetopsida > Gnetales > Gnetaceae > Gnetum > Gnetum montanum. Next base: position 226,419 of record MNCI01002737.1, on the reverse strand, counting down.
GCAGCTTTACTAATGTGAGCTGATGCAAAAATATCCCATAGGCACAATAGTTTCTTCATGTTGATGAACTAGGCTACGAAGGTTTTACATTCTATGTTAAACGTCTTTATAAGGTTTTGCAGCTTCTAGTAGTCATTCAACCTCCTCACTGGGTTCTCAGCAATAGATCATTAGTTAGTGAATCTGCTCCTGAGAACTTCAAGCTCTGCATTGGCTATCTCCAACTTTGGTTTTCTTTCCTTGTAGAGTGTTAATTCAACTTCATAGAGGAGGTAGGAACTAGCCACCTACTTCTCTAATTCTAACCTTGGCATCCTTGCTATCAGCATCACCAAGTTTGTGTAATAGATGTGAGCCAAGTTTATGTAATGCATCATCTCTTCAATCTATAATACCTTTAGGTGGATTTTAGCCTTGTTAAATGCATTTAGTCCATCAAAGATGGGCTACGATATGACACCTCTCTGTTGGAGTTACTGAATGATCTCATTCATTTTTTCTTTTGCCAGTTGAATCTCTTTTTCATTAACCTCTTTGAGAAGCCTAGCTTGGTACCTATAGTGATTTTTCACCTGTTCAAATTTTCGGGCTTCATTCTTCTAGGTAGCTACCTCAATGGTAGTTTTCTGGTAAAGAGCATGGACTTTCTCCATTGAGAGATTTTGATTTTTTGCTATCAACCTTCTTAGATCCAAGCTCACCTGTACAAGTTGCTCCTGCTCCTGATGTATTAATTCTACTGTTTAATCTTTTTGCTGCTTAGCATTGCGCAGGTGATGATTATCCTTCATGAGAGCCAAGTTTTCTTTCTAAACCTATGACAAGTCCTTGTTAGTGTTGAAAGTCATAGCTTTTAACAAGGATGCATTGAAGATCATGGCCTCCTTTGCATTCTTAGCTTGTTGGTCTTTTAGTTAAAGCTATTGGAAAGCTTTTTCCCTAATGAGCTTAGGCCTGAGAATGATAGGGTCAAAGAGATGGGCACACAACTTAGCAACTTCAACAGCCAACCACTAATTGGTTGCATTGTCCTTTTTAAGTTGTGCATTGGCAATAAGCAACTTGCCCCTTGTCTTGAGTAACTACAATTGGTTTATAGTAATAACATCTAAAAGATCAAAGATTTTCAAAAGTGGTTGCCCAATTCTAACCAATCGTTCCAACACCTCATCGTGTTGGGCAATGCTCATCTAATCGCTTCTTACTCTTGCGAATGCATGGATGTCCACCTTTTTAGCAATATTAGGTACTGATGCCACAGAAGCATTTAGGGCTTTAGTAATCCTATCAACCACCACCTCCACCACTATCTCCTAGCCTTTGTGCTACATTACCAAAATGGTCACCCCCTTACCTTCCTCCAATATTACTAAGAAGGTCATAACATTTCTTGAGATTTTAGGAAATGTTTGTCTAGGCATGGATACTATGACCTCTCAGACACTTGGATTGGGCCTTGTGGACACATGGTTCTTCTAAGCTGAGAATAGTAGAGTAGTCTCCTTGTCCAACTAGTTGATGACCCTTATGATCTCATTTAACTGACTCATAGCTAGACAGTAGATTAATGGTTCTCCACCTCCTACAAAAATTTGTTGTTGCTACAGCTATTGCTCCCTAAGTTTTCATAATCATTCAGTAGTTGCATGTGCCTCTAGTATAGTCTTTGGAACTAGAGGTGGTGGTGGTACCTACTCCTCTTCTTGTAGCTTGGTTGGTGCTTTATTTCAACAAGGTGATATTCTTTTATAAGGCATAAGTCATAGCATCAGTAGTAGATGCATTCTATGTGGTCTTCTCCTGTTCAATTTCCAATTGATGTTAGTCATAGCACCAAGCATCTCTAGTGCCATGAATCAAGTTGGATCTTGTAGTTAAGCACATAATTGAGCCATCTCATCCTATACTTGTTGAACTTTCAACTCTACATGTTGTAATTGGGTCTCGCTAAGCATCAACTTTTCCTTGACTTAAATTAGTTAAGATTAAACTACTATGATATTTTCAGGGATCTCAAAAATGTCCTAAATAGTTTGGCTAGTTTGAAGTAGTCAGTCTAACACAGCCTTGTGCTCTGCTGCACTCATTAATCCACCAGCTCCTCCAACACTTGCAAGTTCCTAAATGTCTTGGACAATGGTAAAGTTAAAAATGGGAGCCATAGTAACATTCAAGGCAGTGCCATATATTCTAGAACATCATTGGCAACATCTTCCTTGCTTTTATGAAGCATAATCAATAGTATAGCTCCATCGCTAAATGTAAGGCTGATCTAACATGTAGATACTTTTCTATGAATTTGTGCAATCCAATCATCCCTTATGACTTACACCAAAATTCTTCCTAATACTATGTCTTTGAAAACTTAAGGTTCATCAAAGGATGTGCCCAAACATTTTTGAAAGTCTCTAACCCTCCAGCTTATAGCTTGTGATATTTCTTACAAATGGCTATTGTTAGATTGTAGGCACTAGGATTTACTACAATAACATGGGTACTTGATCCTACACCACATGTTTTTACTACAAGTGTGTGATGAGTGGCTAGGTACCCCTACACTCAACCATACAAATACAAGTGTTTCACGCACAATCTGGTCGAACTCCGCAGATGAGCTAGTTGTGGTATCTAGACAATTACTCGTAGATCGTAGTTCGCTATCTTCCCAACTGAACTAGTATTAGCTTTATCATGTATGGTTTAGCCTAGAGTGAGGTGTATGATGTGTTCCTATACTAATGCTACTCCTAGGGCTAATGGGAAATAACATCAACTAAACTAGGAGAGAGAGAGAGAGAGAGAATCTAAGCTAGCCTAAGTGCGATGAAATATCGTTCCTTAATCATTTGTACACATCTTGGACCTTGTGCACAACTACCACTGGGATTACCAAATGCATGGCCTAGGTACATTACTGGGTTACCAAGTAGTCACACTCAAATGCTCGTGATTAAGTCATACTCATTCCGCATTACTAGGAGATAAGGGTAGAGAAATATTAAGTAAGAAAGCAATAACTAACAATAACAATTAAATAATTAACCTAAGTGGATGCTACAATGATGAAGTAATCTTGATCTTTATTGCCGATCATGTGCATATCCAAGTACGTCACACTCAAATAAGGATGTTGTACAATTACAATCATCACATTACAGGCAAGCACTGGGAGAAAAGGGTTGGAGAAGAAAAACTGATGTACTAAAAACTATTGAAAACTTAAACTTCAAAAAAAAACTCTACTAAATCTGCCTACCTCTTATTTATAGATGAGGAGGTAGGCTGCGATATCGCGTACGCGATATTGCATCTAGGCTGTGATATCACATACGTGATATTGCGTATGTGATATCATGGGTGCGATATCGCAGCCAACAAATTCATGACTCATCATACCCCCACGACTGAATGAAACTCGTCCTTGAGTCAAAGTGAGAACAAGCTCCATTGATTACACAGTGGATAGGTATGGGATTATTGACTGACAAGGACGAATTCATGCCGTAGTGTGGAATCAGAACAAAATTGTGACACAACACAAAGAAGGTAAAAGAAAATCCTATAGCTACAAAATTGGGTGGAACTCATGTAGTCCTTGGTGGCGGTGGCTCCTCCATGGGTGCCTTTCTCTTGTCTTGTGCTCTAGGTCTTGGGATTTGATGGTGTTGAAGTATGGCCTAAAGTTTCTCCACTTCAGTTCAGGGATCTTGTGTCATCCATGCTCATGTTTCAATGTTTGATGGAGTCGGCACCTCCCATGGGCATGGCAGTTGGGGAAACATTTTATTTGCCTTAACATACCAAGCCGCAAACACCCGTCGTTCCTCCTTTTAGGCTCTGGCTTTGTCTCTGTATTCTTGAAAATCTGTGAGCAGTCGAGCCAAGTTTGTTGCAACACCTTTCTGCCCCTAGTAGCTTGCTTTAACCACCTCGAGTTTAGAATTTGCAACCTCTAATTTTTGCAATATTTTCTTATGTTTTGCAAATTTTGTTTCATATTTGATGTAGGTGGTGGCTTACCTGTTGCTCAAGCTCTGTTCTCGGGCACCCTGCTATCAACATGGCAAGGTTGGCATACCGTAGGTTTGCCAACTCCATGTATTCTGTAAGGTCCTGGATCTGCAGGTCCCGGCTCTTAACTTCCACCTGGTGGGCAAATGCGTATGTGTCCAATATGGCCCGCCAAGCAGTGTGTTGAGCACTAAGAGTGTTGATGTGGGCCTTGGCCATATAGATCTCCTTCTCGATGATTTACTTATACATCTCCACCTAGTCCTGAAAATGCTCATTCAATTTCTCATGCCATTTAGCCTCATTCTGCCATGCACTTATTTCAATGGCCGTCTTCTGACAAATGGTGCATACCTCCTTCATCGAGAGGGTTCAATTTTCCCTGGCTAAATGGTTTATGTCCTGGTTGACCCTAATTAATTATTCTCGCAACTATTGAAAATGTTCTTCAAGAAAATTCTTTTGTTTTTCCACAAAGGTCAACTGAAAGTTGTCAACAACAAGTTATCTATTTTCTTCTTATAAGGCCTTAAGTGCCTTGGTGTGTGTGTAAGTTTGCGCTTGTGCTGCAGAGGCATTCCAAACAACCTTCTCTTTTTCTTTCGCCACCCTTTTATTCTATGCCACCAGTTTAGTAAGTTGTTCAGTTCTAAAAGTGTCTAGCTGGTCTGTGGGAACGAATTGAGAGGGATCCCACTGTGCTACTTGCAAGGTCACAAGTCTTTCTTGCAATCTTTGCACTTTTGCTTCAGCATGCTCGACCCTCATCTTTGTCAAGACCAACTTCCCTTTGGTAGAAATGAGGTCTGATTGTATTACTGTGACATCTTGTGGGATGTCAAACAAGAACGTCATTACCTATCATGTTTGTAGCAATCTATCAAGTACATCCTCATGTTCCGCAGGAGTCATTGAGGTATCAGCCAGAGTTTGAGCATCCCGTGCTCCTGTAAGATTTGCCGCTGGCACAACAAGTACATTAAATGATTCTTTAATGTGGTCTGCAACCACTTCTGTGGCTCCTGTTGCATCCTAGTGCTGCATGACCACCACCGTGGCCCCTTCACCTATTTCTAACTACACTTGAAAGGACGCAGTGTTCCCTAAGATTTGTTGTGACCAAGTACTCTCTCCTCCTATCTGGATGGACACTTCACCCCGTGCGTGATCCAAAGAAACCATGGGTTGTACAATGTTGTCAATGATGCAAAAGAGATTTGCATCATCATGACTTCCCCAACTGACTGTCTCAGCGATGGCCTTGAGATGGCTCATCAACGGCCTGTAATCTTGCGACCATGGTGGTGGTTGATCCTACTAGCTTGTGCTAGGCCCTGCTTCTTATTGTTGGCTGGGTCTCATGCTTAGAAGTTGGCTGGGTCCTACAAGTTGAGTTGCAGTTGGCCCTGTTATTTGTTCCTTTTCTTATTCTAGTCCCAGCGTCTCACCAGTGATTTTCCTTGTAGCTGGTGGCTTTAGCAGTTTAGCATATGAAGCATTTTGGGCTTTTCAAAGGACATCATTGGTGTATCCTTTGATACTAGCACATCTACACAGCTTCTTGATAAGACAAGGGAAGGGCAACGCAAGCTTCCCTATCTTCCATTCTTCAAACCACCTTAGGATCTCCGTAAAATATAGATGAGGCAGGTTAGCATTAACCTTTCCCATCAACACTACGCATCCTCTTACCACATATGTTGAAATTCTTTTTAAGCCGTTTGTGGGGAATATGTGATAAGTCCCTATTTTGAAATAAATCCTCTCTTCCGATGTCAACTTCCCAAACGTCTTATCTTTGTTGCCATACACCCTTTCTAACCAAACTCATTGCGCATCAAGGTTTGAGCGAGTAGACAACTAAGCAACCTTTCACCCTATATTCGAAAGGTTTAATACCTCTTAAATGGCTTAAACAGAGAAATCAACAGTCACACCACAAATGTTAATCGTGGTGCCTTGTTCTTTGTTGTGCCAAAATTGGTACGTTTCCCCTAAGTACCACGCACTGCTTTTAGAGAGGATAGCCCATAATGGGGACCCTTTGAGGTGATCCCTAACGACCTNTACTCTACATGTTGTTCGATAGGAACTTGTCCTTCACATCTCCTAGGTTGTTTACTTCCACCTTGAGCAGGACCTTCCTGCTGTCCACATTTCGGGGCCCATCGTTAGTAAGGTTGTTACCAAAGTTAGGTTATACCTTACTACTTGCCTTAATGAATTTGTTTTATCTCCGTGTGACATTTCTCGAAAGATTATAATATTTAATCCTCTTTGCTTAGGTGGTTTCCAAATCTAGTTTCTCGATATAACTAAGGGGATGAAATTTTTTTTGGCACATTTATCCCTAATTTTGTAACTAATTACCCTTGGTAGTGTCCTTCGAGTGATGAAAAATTTCAAAAAAGTTATGTGCTATTCAGCATGTGCCCCTCCCCCACGACTAAGCTGAACACTCCGGGTTCCAATAGGTTCAAACAGAATGAAAATTGAATGACCAGTGAGTGCGGTATGGATATGAAAGCAAAGGACATGCAATCAAAAGTCATAGAGAGAAAGTTGAAAGACTTCCCCCGCGTGAATAGTTGCAAATGATGTTAAGTAGTGTAGGGGGGTCGCATATATATATATTGCAGACACGATATCATGTACGTGATATTGTAGACACGATATAGCGTACGCGATATCACAGCTTATCAATGTTAGGGCACAATGGAATGTCAAATTTTGAAGATTTTTCTGAAATTAACGATGGAAACTACGGACATATGGACTATTGTTAAAGGGTTCCAGGGTAATTCAACTAGTTCTAAAGGCGTGAATAATCATGATGGTGTGGAATTTATCAATAAGGACCTTGGATGGTAAGGGGGAGAAAAAGGCTATGTGATGGTTCATACGAACGTTTGAATCAGAGGGATAGTAATAAGGGAAAGAATATCGTTGAAAATACGTTGAGGGTAATAGATGGTGTGCGAAAGATGTGTTATGAGTGCAAATTACAAAAATTACGCAAGTGGGTCCTCCTCAAAGCAAGTTCCAACCTATAATGCCCTTGCGTAACAACACTTAAAAATGTTCGTAGGCACTAGAAGGGTTAAATGTAATCCACACTAGTTTCACAAAATGCACACATGTAAGTATCACCGGAATGAGGTAAGAATTCTACACCATACGAGACACGAGCTACAATTACATGAATAACGAGATGAGACGGGCTATAGAATGGATTGTAGAGATTGGGACATGAGATAACTGACCCAAGGCACAATGAATCCTACATGTAAGGCATGATTAATGTGTCATTAACCCGTTGTTCCAAGATCAGGACCAAGTCCATTCCTCTGATCAGTGACACCGCATTGTTTCATCCCATGATGAGTGACTATGAAAGTACCAAAACAACAAGGCATATGATCACTTGGAATTTTGTTCAAGGGAGGAGTGATTTTTGCTTTGTGGCACTTTTTCTTTGTTTTGTTGTTGTTTTTTTTTTCCGATTGCTGAATCCAAAGAAGTCGCCAACCTTCAAGCATGGGTGCATGTCTTTCTAGTGGGACCCCCTAGAATAGCAGTGTATTTTTGAGTGCCTTTTTATTACTCTTACTCCCATTTTTCATTAGATCTACAAGGATCTTAGTACAACCACATTGCGTAATACCTCCCACAGACCTCACCAAAGAGAATTCATAAGTGCCCTTGATGTCACACCCTAATCATTCCCGCTTGATCCATCCTTCTTCATTCTGGGTACAATGAACACAAAAATAATTTTAGGTTTTAAGCATGTCAAGAATATCATTATACCCTTGAATAGAACCTCTTATTTGTAGAATGGATGAGTGGGTGTAATGGGCTCACTGTCCAAATAATTGATCGCTTGAGACTCGATAACATAGAACACACCCTAACCAACGAGCCACATGAGTGTTTTATTTGTAGATGAGATTACTTATAAAAAGATAAAAAGATAAAATGAAAAAAATATAAAACAAGAAATTGAAAAAGGAAAAACTATAAAACAAAAAATTGTAAAATCAAAGAAAATGAAAAATATTTATTAATCCTGCTTGTTATTAAAATGAGGGATATCCCCCATAACTAAACGGTTGAGCACGGTGAGGATTAACAAATGAAAGATGAGGATCCTTGCATGTTGGAAATATCGAAACTTGGTCATACTTACCCCATTGGGGTTCACACACTTGATTATAGTAAGCATAGTGGGATAATTTATAAGATGTGTTGACCCACTATGGTACTTAAGACCATAAGATGGTATGCAAGGATCAGGATGTTGCTCTCCATGGCTGTATTCATTGGGTTGTATGGTTGTTGGAGTGTTAATTGGTGGCCTTGATGAAGTAACACGAGGCATTGGGTTCAAGGAGAAGGATGCACCATAGTGTTGGACTTGTGCTGAGTTGCAAAATGCAGTGGCCTTGGAACTGTGTTGTCCCTTCCTGCGGTCATGTCTAAAGAAGGGATGTCTCCGACGTTGAGGAGGTCTCTCACTGTTGTTGGCAATAATAGCACAAGTAATATTCATGGGTTGTTGCTGTGGTGCAGACACTTCAGGAATAGTTGGTGGCGACGTAGAAGGAGGGAAAGGATGAGAATGTTGAAATTTAGGAGAAGTGTAAGGTTCACAAGGTGGTGGTTGTGTTAAGGACATGGGCTAATAGTATTGAGGAGAATGATAATGCGGCGAGATAGAGTATGTTGACCTAGTTGGGAAAACAGGATGTTGGACTAGATAAGCATTTGGATTCGGATGATACGAAGGGTGTCTCCAATTTAGGGATGGCTTCCCCCATGACTGGGATTGTCACCACTGTGATCGAGCACAGTATCTCTGTATGAACTTTGGGTGTAACATGCTTCCCCAATGCTCATATAAATGTAACAAGATTGGGCATTGGCCCTTGGGGTGATCATACAGGCAAATGTTACATTCATACGTATGATTGACAATTGAGCTCTTATTTTCATCATCCCTTCTTTCCGATTGTCTAATGATATTTTGTCCTGCTTCTCGGGTTGTCAAAACTCTATCTCCAATAATATTGATATATTCCCCACACTTTTTATACATCCATTCTAGCATCTTATTAATCTTTGCCTTGATTTCCTCTAATGATTGTTGTACTAGCAAAGATGGTTCTTCCTCCATGAGATGAATTGATTTCTCCTTTTTGTGATTATGGACCTCTGTTAAGTTGAAATTTTGGTCCCGTTGATGTTTTTCGACACTCCTCCATCTAGCCATTTCTCCTTCTTCTTTTGCTACCCGCTTAATAAGCTCTTGGAACTGATGGGTTTGTAGTTTGCATAGTTGACCTTGGGCGTACATCCCTAGGGTCTCTCTTGTTTCATCATGAAACCCCTCAATGATATGGTACATTAGCCTTTCCTCAAAGAACTCATGGCCTGGACAGTTGTTTAACAGTGCATAATATCTTTCTAAGGCCATGTCCAAGGGTTCATGTTGTGCTTGTTTCCACTCTTGGATTTGTTTCCTCAAGGTTGACACTGTTGC
>MNCI01002737.1:184770-216767 GCA_015680685.1 Gnetum montanum | reverse complement strand
GTTAAGCTTGTAGTGACCAGTAGGGGTTCATCATCGTTAAGTAAGTTATGCTTTTGTGCATTGGGACAATGTTTCCTTTGTTTATGTTTATAAGAAATCCCCACTTCGGATTGCGTACTCCAATATTCATTATCAAATAATTTGTTGGTTCTCCAATGAATTGCCTCACTAGATGTAGCATTATCATAGTCTTGTAGGAGAGGCATGGTTGTGCAATTGTGTGTGAATTTGTATGTGACTTTTTGTAATTATTTCTTCCTAAAAGATATATTGTTAATTCCTATACAACGACCTTGTATGATATAACTAGTCTAGATAACTAGAACCATCCTCGGCAACGGCGCTAATGATGAGTGGCTAGGTACCCCTACACTTAACCATACAAATACGAGTGTTTCATGCATAATCCGGTTGAACTCCACAGATGGGCTAGTTGTGGTATCTAAACAGTTACTCGTAGATCGTCGTTGGTTGTCTTCCCACTTGGACTAGTATTAGCTTTGTCATGTATGGTTTAGTCCAGAGTGAGGTGTATGATGTGTTCCTATACTAATGCTACTCTTGGGGCTAATGGGAAATAGCATCAACTAAACTATGAGAGAGAGAGAAAATCTAAGCTAGCCTAAGTGCGATGAGCATCCGTTCCTTAATCATCCGTACACATCTTGGACCTCATGCACAACTACCACTGGGATTACCAAACGCATGGCCTAGGTACATTACTAGGTTACCAAGTAGTCACACTTAAATGCTCGTGATTAAGTCGTACTCATTCCGCGTTACTAAGAGATAAGGGTAGAGAGATATTAACTAAGAAAGTAATAAATAATAATAACAATTAAATAATTAAGCTGAGTGGATGTTGCAACGATGGAGTAATCTCGATCTTTATTGCTAGTCATGTGCGTGTCCAAGTACGTCACACTCGAATAAGGATGCCGTACAATTACAATCATCACATTGTGGGCATGCATCGGGAGAAAAGGGGTGGAGAGGAAAAACTGACGTACTAAAAACTATTGAAAACTTAAACTTTTAAAAAAACTCTACTAAATCTGCCTACCTCTTATTTATAGATGAGGAGGCAGGTTGCGATACCGCGTCTAGGCTATGATATCGCGTACGTGATATCATGGGTGTGATATTGCAGCCAACAAATTCATGACTCATCGGTGTGCTTTGTGGATCTTTGGTGCTCGAAGGTGGTTCCATATGATTGTTCTTTGTTGGTATGGACTTTATCATGTTTGAGTGTGATGCATTTGAAGCACTTCTAACCACATGATTTATATAATCTAATATCTTGGCTTGCTTGCAAAGCTACATAATGAGGTAGAGAAATGGAAGTGTTGGCCTACCAATTTGCTTCTTCTTGAATTGACATTGGATCTTCAAGAAAAAGAGATGAGCCATGTTGGATGATTACTTCCCACTTAGTATAGTGCTTCCCTTGGCTGGATAGGTTGATATCTTGTTTAGGCACTTAGTAGGGTAGATGTGGTAAGTCTTTATCTTAAAATAAATCTTGTCTATTATGAACATGGTTTCATACTACTTCTTTGTGTCTCTATAGGTTTTCTCCAACCATAGACTTTTGGTGTTATGATTGAATTGGGTAAAGATCATAACAGTTTTTGTGCCTATGTTGGGTAAACCTAACATCACAGCAATACCATCGACAACATAGGACATTGTAATTCCCTTAATATTGATCATGACATCTTTTCTAATATACTAGTATTAGAGTATAAACTAGAAATTAACTCTAAGGAACATCCTTGGACATGCCATATTTTAGAGTATAATCAACAACCACAATCCAACATTTACTCTTATTAAAATTAGTAGGTAAATCTCCTCCAAATTTGAAATGGAAATAGATTTCTTGAAACATTTTCTATTTTTAGACTATCCTTTTGTATTTTTAAACTACGTTAGATTAACATAACATTTGATAATACTCTACAAAAGTTTGATGTTGGCTATATTTTAAAAGGTACATATAGTTATCTAGTTTTGAGTTACACAAACTCTTGCACTCATTCTACACCCTAAAATGTAGTTCTTCCCACCGTCCAATCTAAAGTATAGGTATATGTTATGTACCATTTCTTTGTTCAAGATAAAATAATATTAATGAAAGTCACTTTCACAATCCTTGAGAGGGCAAAGAAAACGTAAGGTTTACTTTAGTATAATTCCTTTTGCCTGACCCTTTTAGCTTGGACCCACTTCTGGAACCATCCGGAGGGAACACGCAAGGGTTGGTTTGGTTCAGATTTCTACTCCGTGCTTTAACTTCGTCGTCAAGAAAACTGAGCTGCATTCGTAAAACTTGTACCGAACATTGACGTGTAACGTGATAATAATTGGCCGATCAAAAGCAATTCGAATCAATTTCCCGTCACGCTGAGTTGCACCTTTTCTGTAGGTGAGCTACTTTGCGAGAAAGTTGACATTGCACCAAACTAAACTACTCCTGAATCTGCTTTCCTGACTTGATTCGTAAACCTCTTCAAATCTTTCTCTCTCTGTGGATCACTCTTTGCTGAAAGAGGGCAAAAACAGGAAACCAAGCTATTGTGATATGGAAAAGACAGCGGAGCTGCAGCCTCTGCAACATTCACGCAATTCAAAAGAAGCTAGGTATGAATTTGACAAAATTTTAGTGAGAAACTTCTTTTTGAGTAAAGTTGATTTTTTCTTTTCAATAGAATGGAAATTTTAGGGCCAAGGTAAAGGTTTTGATTCTGCCAGCATTCGTAATTGTTCCGGCAAATTTGATCAATTCGGGATATTTACGTGTGCTCACTGATTTTTCAAGATATAATTAAGTCTAGCGAATATTCGGTTAAAAGTCTCGTGTACGTGGAAGGTGATAATTTGCGGATGAAAAGCAAATGTCAGACATTCTTTCGTGCCGGCCTCCTCTTTGTCGTGTTGTAGCATATGGTGCAGACTTTTTGACACATGGTTCAGATTTCGTGGCACCATCTCCATCACGCGAAGTTGCACTTCTTCCTCTGCTCTGCTGTGAATATTTCGGACCATAGATTGCTCTGCTGTGAATTAGATGAACTTCTTTACATCAAACAACTGAATTTGCATTGCAGTGCATTGTTGCCGCTGCATAAGTGGAGTGTGTTGGTGCCAGTCATAGACGTACCTGCCTCTCTGTTGCTGTGTATCTGCCTTTGCTGGAAGTGGGTGAATGTCTGAAAATAGGGCAACTGAGCGTCTCAAGGATTGTGATATGGAAGAAAGATCGTTACTGAAGAGAAGCCTAACACAGGAAGAAGCAGAGGAGGATACAGACTCCCCAGCAACCAAAAGACGGGATGTGCAGCCTGGGCCTTCCTCAGATCCACCAGTAAATCCGGGCGTTATTGGGTTTCCATCATCATCATCATGGTCAAGTGGTGAGGGATCTGTGAACAACAAGTTCGATGTGTTCATCAGTCACAGAGGCCCTGATACAAAATCAACCTTGGCTTATCATTTATATGATTTGTTGCGGGACAGAGGAGTTGAGGCGTTTCTGGACAAAGAAGAGTTGCCGAGTGGGGAGAGGTTCCCAGAGGCTATTGAGAAAGCCATTGCATGTTCCAAAGTGGATTTGTGCATACTTTCCAGTGGATTCGCAGAATCTGTGTGGTGTCTTAAGGAATTAGTGATGATGCTGCACAAATATGAGAGGGGCTTATCTATCCTCATTCCTATCTTTTATGATGTTGTACCCGCAGAAGTCAGACATTTGAAAGGAGATTTTGGGCAGGGGTTTGTGAATTTACAAAGCAAAGGCAGGAACTCCAGCGAAGACATTGAGCAATGGAGACTTGCTCTGCGCAGGATTGCAGATATCAAGGGATACCGGGGCAAAGGGTAAGTGATGTTAACACATTAATGTTTTCTCTTTACGAGGATTGGTTCATGTTATTTCTTGTTTACCATGGGAGGTGCTCGTGAGATATTCAGGCCCAGAAATATATATTCAAAATTTTAATTTCAGTTTCAGTTTTTAAAAGCACTTGCAGTTCTTTTCTTCTAAGTTCGTAAACTTGGCCGGTATTTATGGCTTATTCTCAGGAAATTATAATAGCATTTCATAATTTCAGTATACAAAAGAAATATTCTGCATTGAAGGTAGTTTTTCATTTCAATGCTTTCCGGGGGTAAATATTACCGTGGATAATATAAAAACTGATTTTTTACCGTTTTCCTTTTTACCAGTGAACTTTGCATGACCATTGTTAAGAGGATATGTGAGGTACTTGATGTTGGATGCGTGGATACTCCCAAGAATGTAATTACAAGAGAGAATGAGTTGCGCAGCACGATTTATGATATAATGAGATGCCACAATAATGGGCTTGGTGGGACATCAGTGGAAATAAGTGGTATTGGAGGCATAGGGAAAACCACATTTGCAAAAGAACTTTATAATCAGATTTACACTAAATATGATAGGTACTGTTTCATTGAAGACGTAAATGGACTTGTAGATAAGCATGGTGTAGATGAAGTCCACAGACAGATTTTTAGTAAGCTTTTCAAAGATCATCAAAGACACTTAACAGAAGGAAAGAAACTTTTTAAAAAGAGATTACACAATGCAGAAATTTTAGTGGTGATAGACAATATTCATGGTAAAATTCCATTGAGTACTGTTTTATTGAAGATGATGTTTCTCTGAATCCAAGAAGCACCATTATTGTAACGAGTAGGGAAGAAGGGGTTTTGAAGTATGACTTTGGAGTTAAAGGATTCTGTCAAAATTTGATCTCACTAAAAATGGAAAAACTAGACTTTTATACATCAAAGAAAATATTTTGCCACCATGCATTTGGAGGGATTTACAATGTGAAGAATGAATTTGATGAGATGATAGAAAATATTGTTAAAAAATGTGATGGGATGCCCTTAGCATTGACTGTACTTGGCAGACATGTTTATCAGCGAGATATTATGTTTTGGAAAAGTTTATGGAGTTCTATCAAAGATTGTTTACACAGTGATGTAAAAAAAATATTAAAATTCAGCTATGACAATCTTGGATCAAATTTAGAAAAATGCTTGTTCTTAGATATAGCCACTTTTTTCTGTTGGGAGAAAGAAGACCTCCTACGTTACATTAGGCAGCAAAGTGATGATGAAGATGGTGAATTGCACGTTCAATATGCTCTTCATATATTGAAGAGGAATCTATTGATCTATGTATCCGATGATGGTATTTTAGGAATGCATGATGTGTTGGTGGACTTGGGGAGAAGCATCGTTAAAGATGAAGATCTATGCCCTGGTCGTCGAAGTCACGTTTGGTCTCCTTCTGATGTGAGACTTATGTTATCCAATGAACAAGTATGAGTAGTGATTATCCTTTCATGATACTGCCATTTGCCTTTTAAAAGTATAATGATGATATTTCACTTTGTTATTTTTTTAAGCAAAATGCTTATTTTTTTCCCTTTTTTTCTCCAACGTAATCCTTTTTCTTTCTGGTTAAAGGAAATGACTTGAAAGCAATGTTGGTCAATTTCAGGGAACTAAAAAAGTGAAAGCACTCACCTTAGTTTCAGAAGGCTTACCTGTGTTGGACGAAGGTCAATGTCCATGGTCTGCTGATGTTTTCAGTGAATTATCATCATTGGAAATTTTGATCCTACATGGTCATTGTATCAAAGGTATTAGATTATTAATTAATTATCAAGCAAATATATGTTATTTGATCACAACGTTTTTAAGCTAGAGATGGTAATAAGGTTAGGTTTTATGTTTTTTTAAAAAAATCTTAACCTAGGTGATTTTTCAAAGTTATCGAAGAGACTATTATGGTTGAGATGGACTGATTTTCCATACCAGGAGATTCCGCCAAAACTCTGCATAAAACATCTTAGAGTCTTACAAGTAACTGGAGAACATTTGATTCAGTTATGGGCACATCCTCCACAGGTGGGAGTTAATTATGCACTGTTATTAGCGATACAAATTGACTATGATAATGTGTATGCTAGATTTTTAAAATGCAATACACTTTTTAAAATTTATGTTGCAAAGGTTTTGTTGGTATTAGATTATTAAGGGAGAGGGATTTAAAAAGCCAAAGCACTAGGCTTTTAGATAGATGCCCCAACAATTCTTTGATGCATGAATACAATATTTTTTCCTATAACATCTCTTAGAATAATATGAAATATAGAGGTAAAATCAGCAGAATTCTTTGTAATGTAGATCAAAAGGCATAAACAAAGGACCTAATAAACAAAAGATTCACAAGTAGAATTATTGATTGCTATTAAAATCCTAATTCCTTAGGAACTATTAACTAGTTTTGCAAGCATATTTATAGAAAATCCTATAAAGTTAGAAACATTTGTGGAAGTGGTCATCATGTATAAGTAGTAGCTTATGGCAACTAGTTTTAATGTGAATCACTTCAAAAGCATTTTGTATTGAGGCAAAAAACACTTTTCCCCCCTTTGTTTGGATGAGCCTTACTCAATAATCATGTCCTTATCCATATTGTATAGGATCTCATGTACGTAAAAAGTTTAAATTATGGGTTTAATTCCAATGGGCAACACTAAATTATAAAATACTACTTAAGTTTCTTGTTGACTATATGTCCTCGGGGTGCAAATAGTCATCTAGCTAGTTCTAATAATCCCCACCTTTCCCATATACTTGGAAGGGAAACATGAAACTTGTAGAACATTTCATAGGTGTTCTCAAGAATACAATTGATCTAATAGAAAGGTGATGGTGGTGGAGGCATTAAAGGATTAACATAAACTTCATTCTTTTTTTTTTTTTTGTGTTGAAATCAACAATCATTGGATCCTTCATGTTGTGATAAGTGTGGGTAGCGTTAACCATTTGACTGAAACATTCCAAACTATTGCCATTATAATACCATTATACAATGTACTAGGATATCATGGAAAGAAGGCAAGATGTTGAAACCTAAAATAATTTGACCAAAGATAATCCCAAAGACATAGCCAATGCAATACATTAGAAGAATTATAGAAGAATATAATGATGTCTCAACTATTTTTGGTTTTTAGTCTTATATTGTTAGCCACAATTGGGGCTATACTACTATGTGACTCAACTGGTAATCTCTTACCTAATAGGATAATGACCTAATAACTTGAACTAGCTATCATTAACACCAAGGATTTGAGCAATTATTGCATGATTGAGCAAGATAGTGGTTGTTGAATTAACTAAGGTAAATCACAAAGTATTTGTTCCCTTCTTTTCAAGATGATAATTAATTTTGACAAATGTGGCTACCTTTGTGATGCATCATAAGATAGACCAAGAACCTAGAAGGGATAGATGGAAAATTCTTAGAGCATGCTAACTAGGGTATCCCAAAATTTCTTCATGCATTTGGTATTGTAGATGACATATTGGACAACTACAAGAATTGGATTTTATGGTGACATCTTTAGAAATGCATCTAAATGGAAATAAATGTCACATTTACCTAATGGTAGCATTTATATCAATAGTGACATTTAGTTGTTCCATCATAGCCTTAATAGTGATATTTCATTGATGAAAAGTCACAAAGAAACACCATGGTATTTATACCAATATTATCTCAAGTGCAACATGACACCAATACTATTGTAACATTTCTACAAATACCGCCTTTCCATATCAAACTATTTTTGATTTGCTAGCTTTTATATCTTAATGGTTATTCCATTGGGATTGGGCATGCCAAAACCAATAAGTCACATGTTAATAGTAGAAATGATATGTATGATTTAATAACTATACAATACTAATATTGACCTTTATACATAGAAATGCCACATTAGTACCATGGAAGAACCTCAATGGTGACATTCTTACATAGAAATGTAACCATAATGTCATGTAAGTACCACAATACTGACATTTACATAGAAATGTAACCATAATGTCATGTAAGTACCCCAATACTGACATTTATATAGAAATGTAAGAGGTAGTACCTCAATGGTAACCTTTTTACATAGAAATGTCATCCTAACATCATGTAGGATCTAATTATGGCCTTTCAATATACAAATGCTACCATGACACCCAATGGTGATCTTTCTTTCTTGAGAGAAACAACTCAAAACCTAATTTTTAAAATGAAGTAAATGTACAAAATTGGACTAAAAGGTCTAGGCACATCGAGCCACTTGGCAATGACAAACTAGAAGATAGTAACATGGGAAATTTTATGAGGAAAAAGGGCCACCAAGATCAATGCATGCATGACATTAATTTTAGAATTTAAAAGGTAAAAATTAAAAAACCAAAATTCTAGTACTAGAAGGGCAACTAGAGATAGGGCATTCATTGAATGGTAGGTGACATGGTGGTAGGTAACAACCAGAGCTACAACAGAGATAAGAATGACTATATAGCATGGTTGGTATTGGTATAGCCAAGTGGAGCAATAATCTCAAGGAAAGCTATTGATTTGAGGCAATCATCATTCAAAGATTGATGGGTTAGATGCAGTAGTAGTAATCATAAGTTGTGATTTCATCTAAGTGAAGAACAACCCCAATTTGATCCGTCAAGAAAACAAGAGCATTAGTAGTCTAAGAAGGTTGGTACAAGCCAAAGGAGCCAATGGTGTTATCAAACACCCAAAACTTCATGACTTGGGCATTGTAGCAATGCCGTTTAAATAGTATTTCCTCTACAAGATTGGGAAGAGGACAAGTGTAGGGTAGAAGATTTTATTTTTGTGGGCAAGAGGGTAGTGGTTGTAGTGGAGTGATAGGGAGTTAGTTTTAGGATAAGGTTGCTATTATAGTAGAGGGTTTGTCAATTTAATGTCATTTGGGGTATTAATGGGTGAGTTGGAGGAGTGGGAGATTGACGTTGGTAAGGGCAGGGGCTAGATTAGCTCTGCATGAGTAGGTGGTGATTAGAGGAGGTGTAGGTTGAAAGCAAATCAACATGGGTTGGAGGTGGGACAATGCTAAGAGAGCATGCAAGATGAGGTGGTGATGAAGGTAGGATCAACACCCTCAAATAAGGCGTTGTAATAGAGTAGACTTTGTGAAGAAGCATGCATTGAGAAGGGTGTGCAGTTGGCCTCCTCAGATGAGGGGTTAGAAGATGGTGACATTTCTTTAACAAAAAGCTAGCCTACTCCATAGCATTCTCTATGTTGCACTCGTGCAAAAAGTGCCATGACAAAATTGAGTTCTTGTAGTAGCAGGGTCATTAGAAAGAGATGCATAAGATAAAGAAATAGCAAGGCTTGTGGGCATCACAACTTATAATTCTAGCATGGTTGAGGGGGCCAAGGCATTTTGTAAAGCAATAGGAGTTGAGCATTATAACCAGGGGAAGGCTTTGACTCCAATTGGATGAAGGCTATCTTATGTACGACATGAGAGAAGCTTGTTATGGCATCACTCTTTAGAGCACACCACACAACTCTTGAGCCCTAAGTTGCCAGGAAATTGAGGATGAACTTAAGATAGATTATGGTCTCAACAATCATAGAATTTATTTTCAACAATATGATAAATTTGTGACTAGGAAGACCTTTCTTGTTTGTTGCCACTAGATCAACATGGCTTGAACTAGCCTCCTCTACTTTCTTTCTCACTCTCCTCGACTCTCCAGCCATCACCATCATTGCCTATCTCTCTTTAGAACCTAGTCACAAATGAATCTACAATGTAGAATGCCCTCAACTCTCAAACCTTGGTCTCTTTCTACATAATTGCTTCTCTAGCCCAATGCTTCGATAACTTTGGGAGCTACCAATCAAATGATTTCTTCAAATATTGTATGAGAGTAACATCAAAATACTTATTTTTCTTGTGCTCAATGCTTACAACAACTACAATTTCCAAACAATGCATCTCTTTTCAAAAAGCACAATAATTGCACACATGGAAATGGAAAATGTAACATCTTGCATATTCGACCCAGGCCTAACTTAGGTGGAGATCATAATTCAACATATCATTGAGGTCAACATGCATGACAACATGAGTGGATCAAACGAGATAACAAAAGGTCATCAAATCACTCCATCAAAATCTCATGAATGCTCAAAGCTAAGCATGGTGTAAGCGCACGTGCACACACACACACACCACTAGGCAAATCTCTACATGATAGTATATTATCAAGTCATCTACCATGTGTAAACATCATACTATATATTCAATATATATATTACAAAACATCAGCCTATACATCTAACACATATCCTGTCAATATGTACATTATATACGCTACACAAACATCCATAACTAATAGGCTATCTATGCCAACATCATCAACAAATATATCCATCTCTGTCATAAATGTTAGTCTATGAGGCTGTGCATTGCTAGCCTCAGATTTAAAAATAACAAAATAGAACAAAAGAGGGGCAAACAGAGGCAATTGAATTTCTCATTTTATTCAATTGATAATGGCCTTTAAATAGGCAAATATATCAACAAAAAATAGCAACTGAATCCTAATATGAAGCAACTTTTATAATGGTTGACTCTTTAACTTCTATAACGGTCGACCCTTCAACTTTTAAAATGGCCAGCCCTTCAACTTCTGTAATAGCCGACCCTTCAACTTTTGTAATGATCAACCCTTCAACTTTTGTAATGGTTGACTCTTCAACTTCTGAAAAATGAAAATAGCAACCAAATCCCTAAGGACAGTTCTTAAAGACTAGGACAAACAAAAAAAACTGTATGTTTAACAATTAAACACATTTAACACCCTCCTGTAAATTGAAAGTTTGCAAACTATCAATTTAACAAGAATCATTCAACATGCAAACTCGTATGTTTAACAATTAAACACATTTAACACCCTCCTGTAAATTGAAAGTTTGCAAACTATCAATTTAACAAGAATCATTCAACGTGCAAACTCCAAGTTGCGTTTNATGAGATCAATCTCCTAGATTTGTGGAATGTCTACTCATCATTTTCCACAAACCCCCCCATGATGGTAAGGGGTTCCACGCTAAGGAGGGATCTGAAAGATGCAAACTTTTCACGGCTCATAGTCTTGGTAAAAATGTCCGCTAGTTGCTCTTCAGTTGTACAATGTACCAGGCTGAGGATATTCTCTTGGATCAAACTGCGTAGATGGTGATGCTTGATGTCAATGTGTTTGGTACGTCCATGCTGAACCAGATTGTGTGCCATTGCAATAGCACTGGTGCTGTCACAGTAGAAGTGAATGGGAGGAACCAACGTGAGTCCCAATTCGGTGAAGATAGAATGGATCCACATAGCCTGAGAAGCGGCATGGGAGGCAGCAATGTATTCTGCTTCTGCGGTTGAGAGAGCGACAGAAGACTGCTTCTTGGATCCCCAAGAGATGAGCGATGGACCAAAGAAGAGGCAAAAGCTAGAAGTTGACTTTCGATCGTCAAGGTCGCCTCCCCAGTCTGCATCAGTGTATCCCCATACTTTGAAATTTGTATGCCGATGAAATGTGATCCCAAAATCTGTGGTAGTTCTCAGATAACGTAGAACTCTTTTGGCAGCCTTCCAATGTGATTCATGTGGATCTTGCATGCNCTTAACAAAATAGGTCTTTATATGACTATACCAAGCTCTTGGAGTTTGTTTTAGTCCATACAAAGCTTTTTTTAATTTATAGACCATGTGCTCACTACCAAGCTTTACAAAACTAGGGGGCTGATCAATAAATACATGTTCCTCCAAGTTTTCATGCAAGAATGTAGACTTGACATCCATTTGGAAGATAGGCCATGAATTTTGTGCTACCAATGCAATCACCAATATGATTGTATCATGCCTTGCAATAGGAGCAAAGACTTCTTTATAGTCAATCCCATATTCTTGCTTGTATCCCTTAGCCACCAATCGTGCCTTATACTTGTCAACTTCACTAGTCTCCTTTAGTTTTGTTTTGAAGACCCACTTGACACCAATGGTTTTGTGCCCTTTCAGAAGATCAACCAGCTCCCAAGTACCATTTCTCTCAATGGCTTCAATTTCATCCTCCATTGCTTTTCTCCATGTTAATTCTTTAATAGCACTTTTAAAGTTGTGGGATCGAGTGGATGATTGGGTCATCAGATTGGTCAATCCCAGTTACCTCATAATCCATCATCCATAAGGGTCTTTTTTGAATACAGCGAGATTCAATTGTTGTTGCTATTGGTGAAGTCTCAGCCTCCATAGTTCTTGGTGCTTCAGCCTCCGTGGCTTTTGGGATTTCAGCCTCCACAGTTCTTGGTGCTTCGAAGTCTATAGTTTTAGGTTCTATAGTCTCGGGTGCTGTGGAGTTTGCAATTTCACTGTTGAAAATAATTGAGGTAGGCTATTGCCCATTCCAATTCCAAGTGCTCTCTTCATCAAAGATGACATCTCTGCTAGTCACAATCTTCTTTGTCAGAGGATTATACAAGTTATATGCTTTGGATGCTTCACTTACACCAAGAAAGACACATTTTTCACTCTTATCCTCTAGCTTCTTCCTCTTCTCATTGGGGATATGTACATAGGCAATGCAACCAAAGATTCTGAAGTGATCCATTATTGGTTTCCTCCTACTTCAAGCCTCTTTTGGTGTCATGTTTTGAACAACAAAGGTGGGACTTTTGTTCAAAACATGGATGCTCCAATTCATAGCCTTCGGTCAAAAACTCTTTGGAATACTTCCTCTTGCCACANGGGTTCTACCAAACCATCCAAACTCCCCCCCAGCGGCGTAAGTAGCACGTAAAATTGATCGCCCGCGTTGGAGAAGAGAGCAGCGGTGGAAGCATCAGGTGGCAGCTGGTCAGGCTGCTGGTGGGAATGACTGCGGGTAAAACGACGTTGAAAGTTCAAATCCAGCATTTGGGTGGCGGGGTGATTGAGAGCGGCCCGGGAGGATGAAGGCCGAGGAGGTGAGGGAGTCGGCGCAAGGGAGGAAACCAGAGACGGCGCAGCAGTGGAGCGCAACGGGGACGTCGGAGCAGCAGTAGACCGGAGCAGGGGGGCCATCGCGGCAGAAGGAATAGCGTTGCCGGGAAGGAGAAGATCGGCCGCAGCCGCTGCGCGGGTACCTGCAGTCGCCGATGCAGGGGCGCGATGTGCCGGGCTGGTGGTGCTGTCCGCACCAGGAATCGCTGCACCGCGGGGATGGTCGGGAGGAAGGAGAGGCGCCAGCGCGGGAGGAACAGCAGAGCTGACGGATACAGAAGGCAGGGAGGCAGGGCCATGGGAGGCAGCGACGGGATATGGCTGCCATCCTGGCGAAGCGGGAGGGAGGTTGGCGCTGCTGGAAATGGGTTGGCAGGGCGGAGAAAACGGATCAGTGCGGGTGCCTGCAAAAAAATATTTGCTGTCGGGAAAAAAAAGAGTAAGGTTAGAATAAGCCTACTCCAGAAAACGAACATCACGTGAATCAATAATCTGGCGCCGGGTGGGGTCATAGCAACGGTAGGCTTTGGAGGTGGGAGAGTAGCCAACGAAAATACAAGGCTTAGCTTTGCCGTGGAATTTCTGGCGGGTGGGGGTAGGAATGTGTACGTAACAGGGTGAACCAAATATTTTTAAATGGGAAAGGTTGGGAGTACGACCATGCCAGAATTCATAGGGTGTTTTGTGTTGAAGGGATCGGGAAGGCACCCTATTTAACAGATAAATGGCGGTGGCACAAGCTTCTGCCCAAAAGGTATCTGCCAAAGAAGACAGTTGTAGCAAACATCTGGCCATTTCAACCACTGTCCTATTTTTCCGTTCGGCAATGCCATTTTGTTGGGGTGTGTAGGACGTGGTCGTTTGATGAATAATGCCATTCTTCTTGCAGAATTCCCCAAAATCCCGAGACAAAAATTCACCACCACGATCTATTCGGATTTGCTTGATGTGTCGACCGCTTTGATTTTTCCACTGCCACTTTAAATTCTTTAAACAAACTCAAGGTTTGATTCTTTAATTTCAGAAAATAACCCCAAGCGAATCGGGAAAAATCATCCACAATGATGAACAAATAGCGATTTTTGNGAACTTGTCCTCTGCCTTTGCTTTGAAATTTATCATTGTCCCCTTTGAAATATTTGCTACTATCTTTATTGCCTCGATCTTTTCTTCCTCTACCTCTCCCTCTACCTCTTTCTCTTGAGGAATAAGTAAAAGTAGAAGCCTTTAAAGCTTGCTCTTCAGAAGTTGAATTTCTATTCATCTTCTGTTCATGGACTAACAAAGAACTTTGAAGTTCATCAACATCTTTGGATTCTTCAATTGAACAAACAACATAATCAAACTTGGGGAATAGGGAACACAATATCTTCTCAAAAATAATCACATCCTCCATATTTTGACCATGAAATTGCATGTTATTGGCTATCTCCATTGCCCTTGCACAATAGTTGGTAACTGACTTTCCATCTTTCATCTACAGAGTTTCAAAATCCCTTTTCAAGGCTTAAAGCTATGCGCACTTTACTCTCGAAGATGGTTGATATTTTTTCTTCATAGAATCCCAAATATCCTCCTTGGAAGTTTCTTTGCTAAGAATAGTCTCTAGGATAGAATGATCAATTGCTTGAAATAAATAATTCTTTGCCTTCAAATTTTTCAGCCTTAGTCCCTCTAGCTCTTTTCTTTGTTCATTTGTGAGTGCAGCCTTAGCTGCAGGTGCTACTACACCATCTTCAATAACTTGCCAGTACTCCTTAGACTTCAAGAAATTTTCCATCAACATGTTCCAATGGTCATAGTGACCATCAAAACGTGGGATGGCAGGTTGTACAAAATTTTCAGAGGCCATTTATGCACTACTATGCTCTTCTCTTGAGCTTTCTAAACCGGGTGCACTACTGTGTTTTTCTCTCTAGCCTCTTGAACTGGGCTTTCTCTCTAGCCTCTTGAATTGAGCTTTGATATCACTGTCAGCCTCTGAGGTTGTGCACTGCTAGCCCTAGATAAAAAAAAACAACAAAATAGGGGCAAATAGAGGCAACTGAATTTCTCATTTCATTTAATTGATAATGGCCTTTAAATAGGCAAATACTTCAACAGAAAATAACAACTAAATCCTAATATGAAGCAACTTCTATAACAGTTGACCCTTTAACTTCTATAATGGTTGACCTTGCAATGTCTGTAACGGCCGACCCTTCAACTTTTGTAGTGATCAACCCTTCTGTAACAACAAACTCTTCAACTTCTGTAACGGTCGACCCTTCAACTTTTGAAGAACGAAAATAGCAATTGAATCGTTAAGGATAGTTCTTAAAGACTCGGACAAACAAAAAAAAGCATGTTTAACAATTAAACACATTTAACAATAAATACATGTAATAAAAAGGATAAGAACATGGACCCAAAGTCTCCAACACCTACCTTAGGTCTGTTGGCCTTCTAAGCTCTCAGCTTCATCGCCTACATAACACAGGGATTAGTACAAGACTTAGTGAGAACCTTTACATGTGCCCCTACAGATGGGAAGTCTAGTGGTGTGTTAGAGAAGAGATGTAGGGTATACTAAGTAACCTGCAAGAGGGTCAGTATATCTTATGTCAAACAAGTATATTACATTGCATCGCATGGCATGGCATGGCCACAACTAAACTATCATCTACATCACCAAGATCAAATGCCAACACTTGTCATGTTATCATCACAAGCATATCAAGTCATCATGCAAAAGTCCATGACAAAAACATAATCAATAATCATGGAGCTCAATCACAAGCATACTCTAACCAAGGCTCTATCATGGTGTTTTATGAATGCATGATGTGATGATGGACTTGGGAAGGAGCATAGTTAAAGATAAAAATGTATGCCTGGGCCATTGTAGTTGCATATGGTATCCTTCCAATGCAATATATATGTTATCCTATGAATTGGTATGAGTGGTGATTTGCCTTTATCAAGTATAATGATGATATTTGGCCTTGCTTTTTCAAGTAAAAATATAAATTTTTCCTTGCTTTTTTACTCAAAAAGGAAGTGACTTGAAAACAATGCTATCTAGTTTCTTAAGGTGAAAGCACTAAGTTTAGTCTTGTTATCAAATTTCCTAACGTAAAAGCACTAAGCTTAGTTTCAAAAAGCTGGGCTGTATTGGATGAAGATCAGTGTCCATGGTCTAGTGATGTGTTGAACAAATTATCATCTTTGGAAATTTTTATTCTACATGGTCATTGTATTAAAGGTATTAGATTATTTAATTAATTACCAAGAAAATCTGTTTTTGAATTTGTTATATTTTTCTATATCTCAGATTTTGATTCAGAGCTGGTAATTATGTTAGGTTTTATTTTTGTTCCATATGTTAACCAAGGTGATCTTTTCAAAGCATCAAAGAGATTTGTTATGGTTGAAATGCATTGATTTTCCATATTAGGAGATCCCTTAGGTCACTATGTTTAAAACATGTGAGAGCCTTCCAGTATGTTTAAAATTGAGTGTTTTGTTCCAGATTTTAAATGCAAATGCAATGTTACGAAGGTTTAAAATTGATTTGTTGAGAGTCTGTTGCCAAAGTTTTAAAAAATGCTATCAACTTCTAAAGTTTCAAGTCTCTGTAAAAATTATAAATACAAGTTAATAACTATAAACATAAATAAAACAGCATGAGGCCATGATTAATTATGGACTGTAGTTGCAGGCTGGCTTTAATAACATTGCATAATTTACATAATTTTAATTATTTTAGTTCACTATCTGTTTTAATAACTGGCCTCGACTGCGAAACAAAATAACTTGTATAGTATCTATTTACACGAGTAATCCGTCAGAGGCAGTTTTAGAATAACTTAAAAGAGAAGATCCTTTTTGTTTGACGTTAGCAACCATGTATTAATTTTACCTATGTTTTTCAAAATGAAAATCTTTCCTTATTTGTTTCTAACAAAAGAAACAGTAATGTGGTATGATTGGTATCCCATTGGATAAAAATCTAACGTCCTGCATTTAACAGGAGACTCCATCAAAACTGAGAGAACTTACTTCTCTGCATTGCATAAAACTGGAAAGGCTTCCAGAATCGATCGGAAGGCTTAGGCATTTATCTTCCATTAATCTGGAGGAATGCAAATCTTTAAAATTCATTCCAGAAAGTTTTGGCCAGCTACGAGGATTGAAAGATTTCCGATTGCAGGGATGCTATGCTTTGGAATGGTTGCCAGAGTCTTTTGGAAATTTAAGCAGTCTAAGTTCCTTGAGGATGAAGGGCTGTAGAGCATTGAAACAGTTGCCAGAGTCTTTTGGAAATTTAAGAAGTTTAAGTATGCTGAGGATGAAGGACTTTGATGCAATGGTGTCATTGCCAGAATCGTTTGGGAAACTGTCCCAACTAAAAAACCTGTACATTAACGATTGCAATGGTTTGAAACAGTTGCCAGAGTCTTTTGGAAATTTAAGAAGTTTAAGTTTCTTGAGGATCAAGTACTGTGATGCAATGGTGTCATTATCAGAATCGATTGGAAAACTGTTGCAACTAGAAAACCTGTGCATTGACCATTGCAATGGTTTGAAACAGTTGCCAGAATCTTTTGGAAATTTAAAAAGTTTAACTCGATTGAGTATGAAGAAGTGTGACGCAATGGTGTTATTGCCAGAATCGTTTGGGAAACTGTTACAACTCCAAGACCTGAATATCATCCATTGCAATGGTTTGGAAAGGCTACCACAATCATTGCAATGCTTGAAAAGCTTATGTCACGTAACTGTGTTAGAGTGTCGCAAAATAAGATTCTCACCAGAGCAGTTCCAAGAGCTACAGCCCGTGGGCCAGGGGCAATGGTATCTGTCAACATATTTGGATGATTCCTGGTTTGCGAAAATCGGTAACACGGAACAGTCAAACTTTGATTTTTGGAAAAATTATTCAATATGGCATTCTCAAGTTCCGCAGCGACGCAATCTTAGATGGCTGCTGCGTGAGGTTGCCCAAGACATCCAAATGAAGATAAAGAGATGCCTGGATAGTAATAATAATACACGTGCATCTCAAGCAAGTCTTGAGTTCATAGGCATTCATTTCATTGAATCTGCCGGTGATATGACCTTTCCGTATAAAGTCACAGGCCTGAGTCTCCAAGGCTTCTGGAATTTACGAGAGCTGCCCCAATTGGTAGGCAATAATTGGTATATGACAAGCCTGAAACTCTCTCATTGTTACAGTCTCCAAAAGCTTCACGACAGTCTCGGCAGTCTTCCATGTTTAAAAGATCTCCTTCTTGAATGGTGTTGCAATTTAGAAGAGCTGCCAGACACCATTGGCAACTTACCAAATCTGAAGTACTTAAAAGTTATCGGTTGCCTTGCTTTGAAAGGATTACCGTCTTCGCTCCGGAATCTTTCTTGCCTTGAATTGCTGAGGGTAGAACATTGCTGGATGGTGGAAGCAATCCACATACAAGGATTGTTTAATCTAAAAAGTCTTGCCGTACGCGAATGTGTCAACCTCAAGAGCATTGTTGGACTTTCAGACCTCGGGAAACTTACAATTCTTAAAATTGCAGGATGTATGAATCTCAAGAGCATTGTTGGGCTTTCGAATATCTGCAAACTTAGATGCCTTGAAATCGTAGGGTGTATTAGCCTAAGACACATGCCATTGCCAGTCGGCGGCTTTGCCTCTTTCAACTCTTTGTCTTCCCTCATAATCGATGGGTGTTACCAGTTACGGTTTTCTGAAGACCTTGTGGAACGCCTGCCTCCTAATTTAAGATTGTGCCGGCTTTGGGACAACCACAACCTTGTTCATACAGGGGAGGGTGATGAGGTAAGTGCAATTCGATTGTTAATTTAATTCGCACGTCTGGTACATGTACGAACGTGAGTTATCCATTTATGAATGAAGAGTGGATTATAATAGAGACCTGTCGGGGTCAATTATGTTGAATGCAGATGTTAAATGCGAAAACGAGCCCGCTCTTTTTTGCTACAGTGAAAGAAAGGCTCAGATATGTGCTCGATAGCAGCCCAGATAAGCCTTCATTCTTCATTCATGAATTTGCAGAGCATACACATGTCCCTTCTCTCCCATTTACCGTATATGGGATAGTGGGGTGTTTTGTTTCAAGCGTTTACACTGATGACTTCCCTGGTCATATTCCTCTGCCTACAACCCACTTTTATCCGCGTGCAACCAATTTTCATTTTCCCCACTATTCTTACAAAGACATTTATAGGCGTTTCGATTTCGGGGAAGAAATCCACGTTGGTGCAGGATGGGTCACCGGGTTCACCTTCCACGAAGACATTAGAAGGGGCGATTTTGACCGGTACGGTAACGTGGTAAAGGACGAACTTGACAATGATAATGGTTTTTATCCCAGCTACGAAGCAAGTGGAAAGGAAGGATGTATCATTTTTCTGAATGGAGGGAAAAGGCAAAGTGAATTATTGGTCTCTGAGATATTCAAAATCTTTCGTTCAGAACTCATAAAGCAGCGCTTGATGTCTCAGGCATGGACTGAACTGCCTTCTCAGCTTCGGATTCATGATTTTTCAGCGCTCGACATTGCAGTTTGCCAAATAACCAAGATCTCTCGTCATTGCAACACCTGTATTATGGTATATTTATCCTGTTTTGTTTAATTCTTTTAGCAGCTGATGAATAATAGTTATCTGAACCTTTCAACGATAATACCTGAATTAAAGTTGGTTTTGGGATGTTTTAAACAGGAGGAAGAGACAGGTTTGACATGGAAGATAAGAAGGTGCATTTTCATGGATGACCATTCATTGCTCCTGCAGCAGCCAAACAATAGTAAATATAGCTTCCTGGCATATCCTGGGGTAGACCCTGATCTGGAAGCAGCAGTGGCTAATCTCTATGAAATGTCAATCTCCATATTAGTGAAAGGTAAGGTGGTACATTCAAGAAAACTGCAACAAATTAGTCCAAAAACTGAAGAAGAAATTCCTTCTCCCCTAAACACTCTGCTGCAAGGCAGAGACTTTCATTCCAGATCAGCAACCGTGCATAGGTTGAGCCTCTTCATGCTAAAGAAACTGAAAAAGGAAGGCATCCACATCGAAATTCGGATTGAATAAACTCTTTAAAATGATTATTACATCACAGTTACAGGAAACAGTATCACAGGGAAAGACCTTAAAAGAAATGAGCAGAAAGGGTTAAAGCAAATTTGTTATATATATGTCTGAGCCCATAATAGTGGCAAATTGTTAAAGAAACTTTGTTTTCTTACCAATGGGATAAGACTGATGATGATTTTGTTCTATCTTTGGAGATATAAAAATGTTTTTGTTAACGCGNTCAAGTTTTCTTTATTCTTATGAGTTTTCTATTCTCTCATTTTGAGAAGTTTGTACCTTTGCTAAATTTTACTCAATTTTCATTATTTTTAAAGTCTACTTTTCTTTTGAAGTTCCCAACAAGTAACTAAACTAAATGTATTTAATCGTATGCACAAGAAATCCAAAATTGCTTTTTACAAATTTTTATCTGAACTCATCATTACTTGGTACAATTAAACCTATGATCTAGGTTTGGTTACACAAGTCTCTTAGCAATCCTTTCCTAACTCTTTTTCTTGTTTTTAATCCAAAGGATCCTAGCTCTAACAATTATTTCTTCCTATATAGGAAATATACAACATATAAAGAACAAAGATTTTGGTAGCCATCAGGCTATAAAGCAACATTTTCTCTTTTATACGAAAGTGGGATTTATATTATGAAACTAAAGCTGAAGATTTTATTATGTCTATAGACTGAAAAATATTTAAGAGCATATTTATGTCATGGAAAATAAAAATATATTAAATAAAGTGGCTAAACACCATTGGATGCAACAAAAATAAACCATATATAATTTTTTAATTACCGATGTATACTTTTGTGTAAGATTGTCATGTCCTCATTTCCAAATTTCCAAATGGTGTTGTTTCATAAAAAATATGAGGCTGCTGTGTAACAAATGATGTAATTATTGTAATAAGTTCCAAAGGGGCAAATTGTAACAAGATCTGAAAAGGTGCATTATAATAATGAGCATGTTTCTTGAGGTGACCTTTGGGGATTTGACTTGAGGGATGAGTACAAGGTGAAGCAAGATAGGAAGGTGATTAGCCATGGCCAGGATCAGGCCTAACCATGGTGGTAGGGGATAGATGCTAAAGGAAAATAATCACAAGGAATCCTTAAAGCATAACCCAAATACACTTTTTCTATATTAATAAAGCATTCTTTTCATTTTCTTGTAAATTTTTCCTGCTGCATTCTTTACACATAATATGAAATGAAATGTTACGTATACTGAGAAATCTATGAAGATTGCAAGGACAACTAAATATCAAGGTTCCAA
Source organism: Gnetum montanum (assembly GCA_015680685.1). Taxonomy (NCBI): domain Eukaryota; kingdom Viridiplantae; phylum Streptophyta; class Gnetopsida; order Gnetales; family Gnetaceae; genus Gnetum; species Gnetum montanum. The sequence goes on along the minus strand of MNCI01002737.1, from coordinate 195,485 downwards.
GTAAAAGTTGACTGCAACAAATTTTGTATACCAACCAAAAAAAGGGAACTGAGGAACCCATGCACGAGCACAAGGCAGTAATGAATAAATGACACAACGGAGGAACATAGATAGTCAACTGATGATGCTCACGCTTTACTTTGATTGTCTTGTTTTGTAATGTCGTCTTTTATTTTCATTGAATTTTTTTACCGTGCTTGCACATTCTTATCCTTGTCCTTTTTAAAATCTTTTTCGTGGCTCCGTTTTCAAACCTATTATTATTGAAAGGCATCTTTAAGGTTGAAAATTATAAAGCTTCTTCGGCTTTTGCAATCCCACTTCAGCTTATGCTTCCTTGTTGCTTGGTTCAAATTCCATCGGTGCTTGGTTACTGTCCACTCGGAGAACTCTTTTTGGGTCTTATTGCGGTATTAATGCATCCCATATCCACGTCTATCAGACCGGACACTGGTCCATGGCATGGCGTAATATAGTTTTATCATTCCTATTTCACCGTGCTCATTTGGGTGTTTAAACTTTAAAGAAAAAAAAAACTTATGGTTTGTAGGTTTTTTCCTTTTCTACGCTCATTTCTTTTTGCACTTGGGCATTTAACCGGTGTGTCATTTTGTTTCTGCAGTCATTGGCTTTCAGATTTCCATCGTAGTCAGTTTTGTGCAAGGCTGTTTTTGAAGATGACCTCATATTTGCGGTAAGCAAGCTTGACAAAGATTTTGAAGTCAAAAAAGTATTGGCGGATATAAGCTTTCCAATAAGGTTCAAGGGATTCTGCTGGAGGTTGAAAGAAAAGCTGCTTATATAAGTGGAAGCTTGCTTCATGCCTACTTCAGTGAGTGGGTATTTATTAAAAGATGTATTTCTAGTAGGTCTACAAATTAGTTAAAGGATGACAGTTAATAGGCTTAGATTCTTGGCTTAGATTCTTGGTTTGATGTAGTTGATTTTTTGGAACAGAGTAGCAACTATTAGCTATTAGAAATCTGATTATCACATTATATTGCATATTGGTTTCGGGCTTTTGCTTGTCTCTCTTTTAAAGTAAGATTAAAGGTCTATGCATAACCGGCATGTGTCAAAGCTCTATATACTTAAGAAATGCATGTTTTGGTGCATGAGAGAGCCAAAGTCCTTTGCAGAAATTTTATTTAGAAACTTAAATAAGATGGACAATTTCCACATTTTTTCCCTATGTTAGAATCGACTCAAATACTTCGTATGAAGGTGCCAAATGCTTATCTAGGTCATCATGTAGAACTAACCTTTGTTATTTTGTGTGCACTGTGCATTCAGCTATTTAGTTATTTGTATTTACTTGGGTTACTCTCTGTTGCATATGCTTTGATACTTGTACTATTGGGCATTTACTCTTTAGAAACCAAGATGATTTTTATAAATGAATTGTTAGAGATAATATTGTGCGTGGGGTGGAACATCATTTATAAATATCATTTAATGCAAACATCTTGTTAATTAGCACATATAATAATATCTTGGAACAGGTTTAATTCTTATGATTATGAAACTTAAGGAACCAAGCTTTAAACATAGCTTATAGCTGTTCCAGATTTCTTTATAACCCATCATTATTGTAGGAAAGCTACCTCTATTATAGGAAAGCTTTCCACACGAAAACTAAAGCAAAAACTACTGTTTGGAGAAAGATCGACATTGAATTTTCAGCTCTTTCTTAAAATAAGTTGGGCAGTGAATTTTCAGATCTATTTTGAAATAAGCTCTGGCAGATACCTGGGCTGTGGAAACAAAATAGGCGCACCAGCAAATAACTGCAAAAACGAAATGAACTTGGAAATGAAAAAACCCATGACACCTTTTCATTTCACTTAAAGGAATACGCATGATAAAACTATATAAACCCATGCCATGCCATAGCATGGACATGAAAGCGCCCATTTCCATGGACCAGCGTCGACACAATTGGTCAATGGGGTTCTTTAATACCCTAATAAGACCCAAAAAGAGTTCTCTCTGCAGGGTTGCCTTAGCTTTTTTCTTTCCCATTTCTGCCGTTTTCTTAATCTCGACTCAAGAATATTAATGATACACAACTCTCCAAATTTTCTTAATGCTTACTTTGGAACCTAATCCGTGATTACCCCATTAAGCCTGGCTTTTAGTACTGATCACCTATGCTGCTCTCTTGACCCATAAATGATCTCTTCGTTGTAAAGGATCTGTAACATGTAGAGGCCCAATCAGTCATCACTGAATTTTCAGATCTTTCTTTAAAACAAGTTTAGCACTGAATTTTCATATTGTTAAAATGAGCTTGGCTGTGACGGTTACCTCAAAGATAACTGTTGCGGAAACAAAATGGGCATGACAATGAAAAAGAAGTTGCAAACTATACTATTTTTGTTTCAAACAAAAGGCATTATAAAACTATATAAAGCCATGGCATTGCATAGCATGGCTGTGCATGGACACACGGGGGTCAATGGAGTACATTAATACCCCAATCGGGACTGAAAAAAGTTCTCCAACCAAGAATACCTCCAATGTCAAGGAGAGCAGCAGAAACAATTATAGCCTCTGTCACCACCAATACCTCCTCTACTACATTTCACTACATTGCACAGACACCTTTCAACAAGTACGCCTGCCATTTGTAAAACAAGACCAAGCAAAAACAAGTTAAAAATGCGCTACACATTCAAAGCATAGTTAACAGTAATGCAACCTTTTTACTTTGTTTCGCGTTTGCATGTCCTTCTGCTGGATGGGCATGGGAAGGAAACAACCGCTGTTGCTGCTTGTTGTTCTAGCCTGAACAAACATCTCGGCTCTGTTTCTCGGTATGTTTTGTCAGCATCAGTGTATGTTGATTTCTACCAACTTCGATTCATGAGACTTTGTGCTTTGTTTTCTGTTCTTTGGTTTAGTTTTTACTATTCTTTTCTTAGTCAATGCTGCATCAATTTATTAGCTGAGAAATTCTAAATTATTTCCATATGTTTATCTCTTTCTTTTAATTTCTGATTCACCAACACGCAGTTCCTATATCTCTGATTTTCAATGTACAATGTCTTCATTCCAAACACTTTGTATCTGCGATAGGTAGATGTTCCTGGATCTTGGTAAATTTTTAACGTTTTAAATACTATCTTTGCATCGTAAGATCTTTGATAATATTCATGCTTTCTTACAAATGGCGGGTGGATATCAACATGCTCTATCTTTAGAAGAGTTTCTAAAACTATTTTCACATCTTTGATTGTTCTTAAAACTATTTTCATAAGGTTCATCTTTGATTAATGGTGTTTTTGTGTTCAGGGTTGCATATGCTTGGATATGCATAAGATGTTTGATTGTTTCATTGATTCACTATAATAATTCTCAAGAAGTTGTAAATATGCTTTAAAGTTTGAAAAGTTTTGTTGTCTTTGTATTAGCTTTGAATTTCAGTTTATGTAAAGGATGGTACTGTGCAAACATTATTAATATGTGTTTAGACTATGAGGATCATTGCAAATGTTTTCCTATTTTATTCCTCAGATTTTCAATATTCCACAGTTGTTTTCTCATTTACTGTTGTTGAAGATTTTTGTGGGTTAAATCCTGTCTGAATCTACATTAAGTACCTTGATTGCTTTTCTGAATCTACATTAAGTACCTTGATTGCTTTTCTGATTCGCTGAAATTTGGGCTGCAAGTTGTAAGTATTATGCTTCTCTATTTTAGTTACTAAATTTTTAATCTTTCAGGAACAATTTTGAAGGTGTATTTTGTTGCAGTAGATTAAATTTTTATTAAAATTTTATATTATAGTTAAATCATATACTTACAATTATTTTATTACATAAATTTTGTTGTGATTGCGTTGCCCATTTCCTGTTTCTGGTAAGTATGGCCTATGTTAAGATTGAGATAAATTTCTACAACGTACTTAAAGAAAGATGAAAAGAGCTAGACAACTTTCTAAAATTTTAAGTTCGCTGTCCACTTTTTAGAAACGGCAATTCTCATGTCTCTGCCTCCTGCATTTTCTGCTACAATATTTTGTAATTTTGTATTAGAAGCTACAATATTTTATTTTGTTAATCTGAAGTCCTGGCTTTCTACAAATGCAGGATACGCGAAGCAGGGCCATACAATTCCAGTTTTTGTGGAAAGAAAATGGTAACAATGAAAGGTAGAGTAGCAGTTTGCTGTATGCAGCAATGGAGAAACTATGGCAGCTAGTAAGATTGGACAGGACAGTCAAAGAGATGAAGTCCTAGGCAAAAGTGAAACAAGGCGTGGAGGCCAAAACTAGAACACTAGCTTGCATATAAAGTCGTACATGAAGTATGAAAGGCACTTTAATGTTTTGTTCTTCCTTTGCCATTTATTTTGAGAAGCATAATACATTAGAATCAAAAACCACTACGAAAATATCTCATCATGATAATTCTTCTATAAATTTTACCGCCGTTTTGTAATTCATGTTATTTTTAGAACTTTTTACATCATCATAATTTTGTTAAATAAGCTATCCACAGGTTGTATATTGAGAATTGTATAATTTTTTACGTCTTCATAATTTTATACCCTGGACATTTTACATTCTTGACAGTAAATTTTGCTTTTTCAAATAGAGAAGTGAGCAAAGCTCTACATTTATAAGAAATTGTTAGCAGCTACCTATGCCTCGAACTTGAGTTGTAAACTAAAACATAGGATCTTTTGGAAAATTGCTGGCTTCCTAAGTAGGTGAAAAATTGAAATCGATATAGCGTTTAGCAGCCATTGAAATAAATGTACCATATCAGCGGTACCCTCCCCATGGAGTAATAGCAACCTTAGTGTACATTCCCCTTACTGAGAAGAAGACCACACGACTGTTTTGCCATAATTTCATTCTGGAAAAAATGAAATTGAGATGGAATAAACAAACTTACTGGCATTGGATGCAATAGGAAAAGTAAGAACTATGGCCATCTAACAGCTATTTATAATAGCGGTTTCTCTTGGCCATGGATATTACTCTTCCTTCTGCAGCAACAAAATGGCAATGGGTTTATCTGAACTATTCTTCGTAACTCTTCTTCTGCAACTAATGCCGCAAAGGGGGTCATGAAACAACATAGGAACTGCTGGATGTTCAGAATCTAGGAATTGCTCCATGTGCAAAACCTGTAGTCTGCGATACAGAGCCAAAAATTGAACGGTTCCGGAACTTTAATTTCATAATTTCTATATCCTGATTCCTTAACTTATACATGCATTTGTTTGTAAGAAGATATGGAGTTTTCATAGTACCTTCTTCCAACAATGATGTCACAATTCGTTAGTTAACTTCTGGTTATTGGATAAAGCATTCTCTTTCTTATACATGTCCATAATAGCAATTATTCATGAATATTGTTATTCTTTTGACAATGGCTTTTACTGCACTAATAAGAAAATACTGTTTTCTCACATAGATTATTATCGAAAGTTAAACAGCCAATTCACGTATCTGACTTTAGTTGAGTTGAGTGAAGAAAGGATGAATGATTAAGGTATTATCACCATTATTACAACCTGGTATTTTAACCTTTAACCTTCTAAAAGATATGTTAACCCAATTAAGAAACTTTATTGTTCAATATTACGTTGGATATTAACATAACAGTTGCCATGGTGATGCTTGTCTTTTCATTAATTTAATTTTATATACTATATCATTATAAATAATTAATCTTTTATTTTTATTTTTAAAGTAATTTTAAATAAAAATTATTTATGGCTCTTTACCAAAAAATGCTAATGGATGTTTTGATATGATTCATTATATTTGTTTTATGAGAGATTCAAAATGCAGTGTCAGATAGTGAAGGAGTAGGAGAGAAGTAATAGTGAAGGAGCAGAGCGTGAGACGGTAGAGCGTAAAAGAGAATCTGTAAGATGCTTTTTGTTTTTTTTCTTCCACTGTTATTTGGTTTTATTTAATATTTTTTCATTGTTCTTTCATTTGATAATGTATTAAAATCGTACCTAGGATGATAAAAAAGAAAAAATATAAAGTGAGGTTGTTGTTGGTGACTTAGTGATGTATACATGCATTACGTTTTTGGGCTTTTGTAGGTTTGATTGTATCTGTAATCTTACTGGAATCATAGGAAAGAGGAAGAGTCCTCCATTAAAAGCCTAAAAAACAAGCATGTCTTCATCATTAGCTTATTGAGCGGCATGTATTTTCATGTTGTTCAAAAAGTTGTTCTGCAACACGCTTATGTCACCATTGTTTTAATATCTGCCAACAAACAAGTTGAAGCAATTACTGCTCACCAAAACGTCACTGGTTGCTCTGCTGAACGCAAAAAATAGCACGCGCTAATCAGTTTCAAGGATATCATGTTTGATCTATGTTCGATCGTTTTGTTTGCAACCAAAACCTTGGAGGAAGAATTTTCATATTTCAAAAACTGGTCTTGTTGCACTTCACGCGATCGTTAATTGCGTAGAACTCACTTGCAGCAGTCGTTTCTACCCAATTTCTCTCATGTTGGTCAGCATTTTTGAATAATTTGTCTCCTGGTGGAATGCTAGTCTTATGCCCCCACGTCCATGATAGACTGGACATGATAGGATTAATAATAAATATTGCAAACAGTGATGCCCATCCTTGAGTTTACTAAAATATCAAATTGATAAATGATTTATTACTGGGCATAAATACCGACGGAGGACAAAACTAATGTGAGTAAGATAATTCCCCTCTGAATTTGCCAAACGCTGTCATTTCTGGTCCCAAGCTATCCTAGCTGCAAATAATAATAATAATAATAATATGGATTGATTTAACCCAAAAAAAGATGACCCCAAAAGGTGAATGGTTGTTATAAAGTTCACATCTAGTAGTAATTTAGCCCAATCCATACACAATGAATCATAACTAATTATAAAAGTACCTCCAAACAAAGCTATACATTCGATCATCATCCATAATTACCTTAGTTCAGCTACTTGGCTGGCTACATGAATTCTCTTATTGCCAGCCACATTCAATTGTTTGAGCAAGATCATAGACATGATAAGATTACAATAATTATTACTTCCTCAAAAAATTACCCAACTTTCTTGTTGGTCATGATTCTCCAACGTTATTGTCAATCATAATTCCTGTTTCCCTAATGGGAGTTTGGGTTTGAGGAAAAGATTTTAGGCATGTTAAGCTACAATAGTGATGAATTCCTGAATTAACCAGGACCATTAGCTTTTGCTCCACTGATCATTAATAGCATTTGCCATAATGACAAAACAAGCATTTTCAACAATTTCCTATCATATGCCTCGCCACTAATCATTAACAGCATTGGCCATAATGACGAAACAAGCATTTCCAACAGTTTTCCTTATCATATATTTCCAAACAAACTAAAGCAGCAATTGAAACATATCTCAAGGAACTCAGATGCAACTAAGAATGTGTTCGATACCACAAATTCTGGTGTGTTATGACAATGAGTAAGGAGTGGAGCCCCTGTGCATATGCATGAAGTAATAACTACGAAGCCTTGTACATGTTCCCACAGTGACTATTCACAAACAGAGCATTAAACAAGTTAAATAGGTTAAATGGCAACACTGTTGAAAAAATGAAAACATACATTAATTGTTGTATTTCCTTTTATGTTGCATTTGATGTGGGGATGTGTTTTATTCCATATGTATTAGGATTGGGATTTGGTCCTTATGTTTCCTCATAAATAGGAGGCTTGTTGTTTTATCCCACATGTATTGAGATTGGGGTTTGGTCCTCATGTTTCCTCATAAATAGGAGGCTTGGTGTTTTATCCCACATGTATTAGGATTGGGATTTGGTTCTCATGTTTTTTCATAAATAAAAAGCTTGGGGTAGCCTTTTGTGTGTGCTTTGAAGTGAAAGCATTGTATCAAGGTTTAAACTTGGAGACGTAAGTCTTGTTGGTGTTGCTCTGAGATCTGTTGGAATAACAGATTGGGTGTTTGAAAAGTTACAAGGACGACTTGTCTTGAAGATTTGAGAAGGATAAAAGGCAAATCAGCATTGTTTGGAAGTAGGGGTAAAAAAGGCGCGAACCACATAACTCTCTGTGTTCTTGTGCTATTTTTATTATTTTTATTCTACTTTCATTTTGTTATCACAACAAATGTTTGCTAGAGTTTAGAACGTTTTGAGAGTGATTTATAGTGCAATATTTTGCCTCTAATGATTTATTCAGATCTGTAGGGTTCTAATAATTTCTTTAAAGCATTTGTAATGTATTTTCAGATCTAATTGTTTTCAGATCTGATTATAACAACTAGTATCGAAGCTAAATTTAAAGAGATGGAGAGGCTGCAAACAACAAAAAAATTGGTAGGAAGGAACTGAAACATTTGGAGCATTTTGATGAATGTTGTTTTAGCACAAAAGGAGTGCCAAGAGGCCCTAGAACCCTCTCAATCAGCAGAAATGTCAAATGCTAATTGGAGGAAATTAAGACTAGGGCATTATCTTTCATTCATCCAACCCTAAGCAATGGGATTTTGGCCTCAATCAAACCTGATATGGATCCGCATGATTTGTGGCAAACATTAAAGACTAGGTTTGACAAAGTATCAAGTTTGAATACCTTTTACATTTATCAGAAAGTTTTTAGATGCAAGAAGAGATCTAATGTGTCTTTTTAAGATCATTTGGATTAGATGATGAGAAATCTAAATAAGTTGAAGGAATATAAAATTGTTATTCCAGATTTAGTTAAATCCTATGCTTTGTTAGACTCCTTACCTGATTCCTGGTCTGCAATTGTGACATCTATTACTACTTCTATGAATGTTTCATCTATGACATTTGAACAGGTTGTATCTACCCTTCAGGATTCAGAAGAAAGAGTAGATGAGTCTTCTAGATCTAGAAATGTTCATGTAGGAGAGGAAAGACGTAGAAGTAGGAGACATTTCCCAAGTAGAAGAAGAAGCACGGACAGAGGAGTATCACATAGCAAAACTCAAATTCAAGAGTGTTGGTACTACAAGAAGAAAGGTCATTTGAAAAAGGATTACTTTGCATGGAAAGCACAGAAAAATAAAGGAAAGGAGAAAAAGTCAGAAGAAGGAACATCAGAGGTACATGTAGCTAATAAAAATGTTAGTTTTCTGATTCAAGAACAATGTACAATGGTGGCAGATGGATGTAGCAATGACATTTGGTTGATTGACTCAGGTGCCTCCTTTCATATTTGTCCAAATAAGTCATATTTTGCATCTTATCATAAAGTTGAATCTAGTTTTATATATGTTGCTAATGGAAAAGCTTTAAAAGTTCTTAGAATTAGAAATGTAAGTCTGCAACAAGCAAGGATGCCAAAGGTGACAATAGATAACGTTAAACATGTTCCTGAAGTTACAAAGAAGTTGATTTCAGTTCCACAACTAGATGATTCAAGTCTGAATTTTAGTAGTAGAGGTGAACAGTGGAGGATTTCCAAGGAAATCATGACCATTTTGAAAAGAAAGAAGGGTAGCTTATATATTATATTGATGGCAGATTCATGCAACTCTATTGCAACAATTTCTGATACAGAAAATTCTAAAGTGTGGCATAGACATCTTGGACACATTGGCTGGTCAAGCTTAAAGGTACTTCAAAATCAGACTCGCATTCTTGTGTTTTCTTATGCTCAAATTGATTGCAAAGACTATTTAGTTGGAAAATCTAGGAGAGTAAAATTTCGTAGGGATTTGGATAGCAAAAAAAAAGTTAGAATTGGTTTATTCTGATATTTGTGGTCCTATGACTTCCATTTCTCTTGGTGGCTCTATTTATTTTGTGACTTTCATAGATGATTGTACAAGGAAGGTTTGGGTTTATATGTTGAAATCAAAAGATGAAGTGTTTTCAGTTTTCAAAACATTTGTTGCAAGAGTAGAAAATGAAACAGGTCTGAAAATAAAATGTTTGCAAACTGATAATGGTGAGGAATACACTTCTAAAGTATTTGTTGATTTTTGCAACATCAAAGGAATTAGGCACATTCGTACCTCTCCTAGTACACCACAGAAAAATGGAGTTGCTGAAAGATGCAATAGAACATTGCTAGATCGTGCTAGAACAATGGTTTCAAGTGTAAGCCTACCTAAGACATTTTGGGAAAAGGCAGTTATGACTATTGCATATTTGGTAAACAGGTCTCCACATTCTTTAATTGATAATGTTGTTCCAGAAATTGTTTGGAAAGGTAAAAACGTTTCATATAGTCATTTAAGAGTTTTTGGATGTGAGACATTTATGCATATTCCAAAGGAAAACAGAACTAAGTTGGAGGACAAGGCTAAAAGTTGCATATTTGTTGGATATGGAGAAGATGAGTTAGGATTCAGACTTTGGGATCCTGAATTGAAATGTGTAGTGAGATCAAAGGACGTTAAATTTAGAGAAAATGTGATGTTTAGTGAGCTGCAAAAGAAAGACAAGGACAAAAATGGCTCAGAAAGCATAAGGACTCCTTTTAACGTGATTAAAGAAATTGAAAATGATGAAATTCATGAATTTTCCAAATCTAGAAACTTTGGACAACATGCTGAAAGTACATGGCATCAAGCTGAGAACTTGGGACAGCAAGGAGAAAATGCAGGACATCAAGAAAATGAGGTAGAAGATGATGAACAACAAACTACAAATGTGTCTTATTAGGTTAAAAGGTCAACCAGAACTTTCAGACCTCTTGACAGGTACTCTCCCTCATTGAATTATGTACTTTACA
>MNCI01002737.1:152113-184663 GCA_015680685.1 Gnetum montanum | reverse complement strand
AATTAAATTAGAGGCAAATGGGGAAAAACGTTTCAAGGCTAGGTTGGTGGTGAAAGGCTATGCATAGAAACCAGATATTGACTTTCAAGAAATTTTTTCTCCAGTAGTAAAACACTCTTCTATACGTTTAGTGCTATCATTGGTGGCCTGCATGGACTTAGAGTTGGAACAACTTGATATAAAAACAACATTCCTCCATGGAGATTTGGAGGTAGAAATTTACATGAAACAACTAGAAGGGTATGAAGAACAGCAATGTTCAGGTCTGGTTTGTAAACTGAAAAAGAGTTTATATGGTTTGAAACAAGCCCCTAGGCAGTGGTATAAAAGGCTTGATACTTTCATGAAGAAGCTATCTTAACAACCTAGACCACTGTGTATTTTTTTGGAGATGTTTCAGGTAAATTTACAGTGTTGTTGTTGTATGTTGATGATATGCTAATTGCTGGAAATGATATAGCAGAGATAAAACATTAAAAATTGGAAATGGGCAAAGAATTTGTTATGAAGGATTTGGGACAAGCAAAGAAAATTCTTGGTATGAATATTTACAGAAAAAGGATGAAGTTGTGGTTGAGTCAGAAAAATTACATTGAAAAGGTTCTAAAGCGTTTCAACATGGAAGATGCAAAACCTGTAAGTACACCTTTTTCAGCACAATTTAATTTATCAAAGAAAGATTGTTCAAAGCCAAAAGAGGATTTTGAAAAGGTTAAAAATATCCCATATACTTTTGTTGTTGGGTCATTGATGTATGCCATGGTTTGTACACATTCTGATATTGCTTATGCTATTGGAGTAGTTAGTAGATTTATGACCAACTATGGGTGGAATCACTAATTAGCTGTCAAATGGATTTTAAAATATTTAAAAGGCACAAAAGTGCATTGCTTATGTTTTGGAGATGCTAATCTGCATATTGAAGATTTTGTAGATGCAAACTTTGCTGCTGATCATGATACAAGACGATCTTCTACATGGTACACATTTATTTTTGGTGGTGCAGCAGTGAGTTGGTTGTCACATCTACAACCACTAGTAACTTTATTTACAATTGAATCAGAGTACGTAGCTCTCATAGAAGTATGCAAGGAGATGTTATGGATGAAGAGATTTTTGTGGTCTCTTGAATTAAAACAACAAAGGTATGTTGTGTTTTGTGATAGTTTGAGTGCAATCCATCTTGCAAAAAATTCTGCCTTTCATGCCAGGACAAAACATATAGATGTTTGATTTCACTTCATAAGGTAAATCATAGAGGATGGCTTGGTGCATGTTCAAAAGGTTCATACAAAGCTCAACGTTGTTGATACTTTAACAAAACCAATGATAGCTGAAAAATACATTTTCTGTAGGAAAAAGCTTGGGATAACCAAAGCTTAATCAGAAATGCACATCTCTTAAAGGTTGGTTGGATTTATCTTCAAGGGAGCGTTTGTTGGAAAAATGAAGACAAATACATTAATTATTGTATTTCCTTTTATGTTGCATTTGATGTAAGGATGTGTTTTATCCACATGTATTAGGATTGGGATTTGGTCCTCATGTTTCCTCATAAATAGGAGACTTGGTGTTTTATCCCACATGTATTAGAATTGAGGTTTGGTCCTTGTGTTTCTTCATAAATAGAAGGCTTGGACTAGCCTTTTGTGTATGCTTTAAATTAAAAGCATTGTATCAAGGTTTTATTTTGAAGATGTGAATCTTGTTGGTGTTGATCTGAGATCTGTTGGAATAACAAATTGAGTGTTTGAAAAGTTACAAAGACAGCTTGTGGCTTGTGTTTTGAAGATTTGAGAAGAATAGAAGGCAGATCGGCATTGTTGTGGAAGTAAGGTAAAAAGAGCCCGAATCACATAACTCTCTGTGTTCTTGTGCTATTTTTCCTGTTTTACTCTGCTTTCATTTTGTTATCAAAGCAAATGTTTGCTAGAGTTTAGAACATTTTGAGACTGATTTATAGTGTTTCTTTACCAGCTACAGCGCAATATTTTGCCTCTAATGATTTATTCAAATCTGTAGGGTTTTAATAATTTCTCTAGAGCATTTGTAGTGTATTTTCAGATCTAATTGTTTTTAGATCTGATTATAACAAACACTGCTTCTAAAAACTCATTAATGGCTTTTCTTTTCTGATTATTTTTTCCTTTTTCTTTATCAAAGTGTTAAGGAGACACAGGAGACACACTGAAGTCAATCAATCAGACTGCAAGAAGTGGAAAGCAAATCATTTGTTTAGCATTATGCACCACCACTCCTGTACTGGTATAGTTTGCCCACAACATGGAGAGTGGTTACAAATCCAATTAAGCCAAGGCTCATAACGAGAACCATTTGCATAGCCTCCTCCTCCTGTTGATCGCCTTCTCCTCAACACTGCAGCAGCCGCAGCACTACCTCTCGGAGCAGCATCCCCTCTCGACATTTTCAAAGTAAGACTATCAAACAATCACGTATCAAATACAACACCAGATGAACAAAACACAGGGGAGAAAGAAGGAAAAGCAATGATAAAACCCTAAATTCCAGAGGAAAAATAGAAACCAGTGCTCATCGTGATGAATTACCGAGTCTTAACTTCCAAATCTCTACAGATAAAATACTGCTAAGAAAAACACCTTGATCTTCGATACTGAGAAAAGCCAGAAAATCACACAACATCCTAGGAAAAATAACAAAGAACTTGACAAAGAAAATCTAGAAACTCCATGAAATACGCGTATTCAATGAAATCGAACTACGTTTCGAAAACAGATCCAGAACAATAGCGTCACACGTTCGTCTTGGATCACAAGAACAAAGAAGAATCTAGAAACTCCTTATCAATGAAATGGACTATAAATACGCGTATTTAATGGAATTGCAATACGTTTCAAAAACACATCAGAAACACTAGCCTGTGAAAAGGCAATAAACGAGTATAAGTTCGTACTCAGGGTTCTCTGAAACAGATCGAGCTCTGCCTTGGAATCGCCGACGAATGTTCAAGTGAAACTTTCAACAGAAATGCAAAACCGAAAAAAGAACAAGCAAAATGGAAAAAGAACAGGGTTGGCTAACTTTAGGGCAGAGAATTGAAGGAATCGAAGGAAAACAATAGATGCAAACAACACTGTAACGTACCTCAATCCAAAAAACGCGATCCCTGCAATCCCTGCAATCCCTGCAAGCAGTGTTTGTGATGCTGTTTTAAGGAAATGCCATCCGCTGGTCCTGCATTTGTTCCATCTTCCCAGAGCATTAATTAACCGTCAATTTCACTTGAACCCACAATTCCCTTGTCTTAAAAAGAGAGGGAAGAAAGAAAATTTCACGATTTTTGAGACATAGTCAAACTAAAATTTTATAATTCAGCATTCTCTATAATTTGTGACTTCTAAATCAAAAGTCTTATAACTTTATATCTTAGTATTGTATATAAGAATGGAATCTATAACTTGGAACTTCTAAATCAAAAGTTTTATAATGTTATAACTCAACAATAGTTTATAAGAGCCAAAATAATTTCCAAATCAATAGTCTTACCACTAGACCAACACCTCATTATTAAGAGCCAAAATAATTTGGGTAAATGTACACTCCAAGACATGGAACCCAAAAGAATTTAACTATAACAATGAGGTGTTAACCTAGCAATTAGGCACTTGATTTGGAGGCTCTAGGCCATCCGTTCAATTCTAGTGAGCAATCTTAAGTTATATAAAGTTTTAATTGGACTATATATCTTAGGGTGTATCTCTATGTTTCACTTATTTCAAGTTCCAATACCCCAACAAAATTTGACTACAAGTGTACCTTAGGAAATAAAAGGAAGAGGAGAATTGATTTTTTCATATGGGGCGTTAGCCTTATGGTAAGACAACTATAAGTATACCTCAATAGATAAAAGGAGGAGAATAATTGATTTGTTCACATGGGGTGTTAGACTAGCATAGTGGTGAGACCCTTAATTTGGAAGCTCCAAGTCATGGGTTCAATTTTGGTGGACAATGTTGAGTTATAAATTTGTAATTGGACTATATATATTGGGGTGTACCTTTATTATAATTATTTTAGGGTTCCAATACATAAACGTAGTTAATAATGGTTTTCAAATATACATAAGCTAACACAATAGGCATGCATGAGAGTTAAAAAAAGGCACAATGAAGATAATTCTGGTTCTAACCTTTTTCTCCCTTTCCCAAACTTGCATTGTTGATTCGGAAAAATGAATAGAGATCCAACTAATCCTAAAAAACCTCCTCTCTTAAAGGGAAAAGAATTAGATCTTTCCCTTGTTTAAAACCACCTTCATGAGTTTTCACTTTTTACTAAAGGATTTCTTATAAAAAGAAGTAAAAAACTCTCTCTAAAGATAAAAGAAAATTTCAATTATAAAAAATGAATAAATAGCAACAAAAGTTGAAACCTTCCCATCCTTAAGCCTTCAAAACAAAAAAAAATTAATAGTTTAAGTGACAAATTAATTGGTTAGTTTTCACTAGAAGGTTTTTTGCTTGAAGGTGGAACTGAGAAATAATATCTTTGAAAATTTGATATTTAAATCCTAAAGAGATATCATAATTATGCTCTCAATACTAAAACTTAATTGCATACCAAAGCTTCCAAATAGAATAGAGAATAAGTTGTTGAAGGCAATTTCAAATTCAAAAAAAGAAAGTAGTCATTTATGTTAGAGTTATATGAATGTACACTTTGGGGACTAGGTCTTAATGCTATAAATTAAAAGGTTGATGAAGTGTCAAAAGTCAATGCGTCGATTGGGCCGCGTATACGGGGCTGCGTATACACGGCCGCGTCGACACTGGCCCGTCGACGTGGCCCCATTTACGCAGCTATCCTTCGCAACCTATAAATATAAGGGCCTTCCGCCTCATTTAGGCATCTTTTTGAGTAGTTGTAGCGAAGCTCTTGCAGTTTGCTCCCGCAAGAGATAGAATATTTTCCAAGTGCCCGCAGTAGGTGTAAGAAAAGTGATCGAATCTTTATTTGAGCGCTGATGTATCTGAGCCCATTGGCGTGACGACAATAAAGACGAACTGTTCAAGCATACCTTGCAGCATTTGGACTTAGTTATTTCATGCATTTAGTAGCTTAAAATGTTTATGCTTTATTAGTTACTTGTTAATGTTTTATTAGTTACTTGTTGATTATTTATGTTTTCATTATTATAATTTCAATTGTTATTGTTCATTCGTAGTTCGTTAAAGACATACGTATGACCATCTCGAACGTAATCCAAACACTTGGTAAGCCTAGTGGCACTTAACGTCTAATAGCCCAACAGTGTTAGGAAATGCTCAGAACGTGCTTGGAAGATCGGACCAAATACTTATGCTAGGAGTAGTTAGAATATAAACTAGGATAATTAGAAATTAGATAATAGTTTATTCCTTACCTTCCATACTTCAATTAGTCGCCAAAAAAGATAATCAAAAAAGATATAAAAATCATTAGTCTTAGTCTCACTTAACCATCGTAAATAGAACTTCACAAGTGAGATTAGGATGACAATGACCGTTCTAACACAAGGTTTCACTGATTAGAAGCTTGGTGTATGTTAAGTGCTTACAGTCTGCGAATTTCGATCAAGTCGCGCATGAATGCTCGTGATTCGTATGGTTAGGTGTAGGGGTAGCTAGCCGCTCATCATTGGCACCGTTGCCAGGGACTGTTAGTCTTACATGCATCATCTGACTTTAGTGAAATTATCATTTAAGTCATTGGATTGGACCTAGGATAGAAATATTTTCACACATTAGGTGAATTTAAGTTAATTAATAAAGGTACACCAGTTACATGGACCATCTGATGTCCAATATGTCTTCTCATAAGAGGGAGGTATTTGAACCATCGGTGCTGCAAGAATGTCGGGTGGTGTACAAACATCCTGATGAATATGTCCCTGATTTCACATTCATCCTACATCAGGATGAGCATCTTTGATGGTGGGACATGGAGGGTAGCATCGTGCTATCGCCTGACCAAGCAGCTCTTGCGATGTTATATCACAATCTAGGCAAACTGGGCATCTAGGATCGAGTGGTGGAGTATGTCATGGAGGACCATGACTACCGAGACTATTGTCCCACGGAAGCTCAACGGACAAGAGATCAGCAGCAGGCCAAGCGATATGAACAATAGAAGGGGAAACATCTCAGTAACCCCTTATTCTCGCAGGGGCAACAAGACGATGGAGATCCCGTATTTCATGATACTCATTCGATCAAACTTCATCTGGGGTCGCAGATCCTCCAATCAGTCATTCAGAACAAACTGCCAAGTGACCATGATCCTCAAGGGGATGGTGGGTCACGTAGCAAAGCTAGAGGAGATGACCGCGACCGTCACCAGGGTAGACAGGGAGATTGATGTCGAAGTGGTGGTGATGCCTCTCCTTCTTCTTTGTCCTCCCCCTCTCCTTTGCCTTCATCTAGCTCAGGCTCTGAGCATCACAAGGGAAGGCTGGAGAGAAAGGACGATGGTAGGTAGGTTCGAGGGGGGCAACGTGAGGGAGCACATGACCAATCGCGTGGCCCTTACCAGCATGAAAGAAGGGGCAGCAGAAATCATCACAAATGTCATAGTTCCCAACAGGACTATGATTCAAACGAGCCATTGTTAGCTACTCGGAGCATTCTCCAAATTACAGAGGCAGTTCACATTCCAAGTAGGCACATGAGGGATAGTCAGATCAAGCGTGTTGACATGAACAACATCCCCAAATTTGAAGGGGGATACAACTTTGATTCGTAGACCCACTTGCAGGCATTCCATGACGCCTGCACCCTGCAAAATATTAATAATGATTAGTAATGGTTGAAGCTGTTCCCTCGCACACTCATCAAAGAAGCTGAAAGCTAGTACTGGTCCTTGGAGCTGGAATCAATCAGAAGATGGAGTACGATGCTTGAAATCTTTAATGACAAATATCAAACGTACTCTAAAGTGGCAAATCTGAAATGACAAGGGAATCATGAACCCTTGGACGCCGCCATGAGCAAGTATTACTCATTGTTGCATCGGTGCCCTGGTCATGGTTGCTCTCAACGGGCACAGCTTCGCCACATTATTGATGGGCTCCATTTTGAAACACGAAAGACCCTTAGTGTGTATGCCAAGGGATGACTGTCAGAGCTACGGGCCCATCAGTTGTAGTGCCTCATTGATCAAGTGGCCAAAGAGGAAGGAGAACTCAGAAAAAAGGAGAGTGCAGAAGAATCCAACCAGGACCCTTCTCTTAGAAAAAGGGAGGTTCGATTTTGTGAAGAGGAGGATGAGTCACCACTAGAAGCAGCGGTGAATCGGAAGACTTTGTTGTTACAAAAATTTGTATTTGAAATATCGACAAAGGTGGATAAAATGTGGGACTATTTGGATGAAAAATTCCAAAGTGTATTAAAAATTACAAAAGAGTCTAAAGAACAGGGTAGTGACCGTGATCGGTGCAGGAAGAAGGGAGCTGAACGTACCCAACATAAGGGTAAGGGAAAAGTTGCTGTAGCAGAACATGTTGCAGACTCTGACACCAAGGAGGATGATGGATGTGGCATATGCCACTATGAACATCCTAAAGGATGTTGTCTTGTGGTGTCCCACCTTCAAGAGTCTGGGGCTATGCCTTGAACCCTCATTTGGCGCAGAGGCAGACACCCTGAAGGTTACCTTATCCACAAGGTAACCCCAGGTGATTCCACCAGCAGTAGCAAGGATATTATCCAAGTGGAATGCCTCCACAATCGTATGAATATTTTCAACAATGGCAACAACCACAAGTGTGGGGGATGCCACCTCCAAGGCAGCAACACCCTTACAAGCAACCAGATCCTTACGGGTACTATGTTTAGCAACTGATCTCTCCAAGAGACTCTTCCAGTCATGCGACCTTTCCCAGTTACTACCACCTCCTAAATATTTTAGACATCCATCTCCATCACCTAGGGGGACAAATCTACATCACTTCTACCCTCCGTCACCTTCTTCTGCCATAACTTCACACCATTCCTCTCAGTTGCCACCTGCTCCATCCATGCAAGGAGAAATACTGCCACAGCCACAACAACGAAACGCTACGAGGGTTGTTAACTTACAATTGGCACCTTGGCCGAGTGGATCGGAATCCAAGCCACGCAAACGTCCTTTGTTCCGGCCCAATAATCTGAACACACCCTCGCCTACTCCTGTGGCCAATGCCTTCGAACCTACCAACACCTCTACCATCATATCGCCTGAGCAGTCCTCCACTCCATCGCACTCCAATGTCCATACGGTCATGCTCACACATGCTGTGACTAACTGGATCAAAGCAGGTTCTCTCCCCCAGAAGTTAACAGATCCGGGAAGCCCCCTCATATATCTTCAAGTGGCTAAGAATGAGCCGTGCAAAGCTTTTCTGGACTTAGGGTCAAGGGTTAATTTAATCTCTCATGACATGTACAAGAATTGGAACCTGCCCCGGCTAAAGAAGAGCAACATCTGGCTCAAGTTAGCAGATCAATCCATCATCGTTCCCTTGGGTTTGGTGGAGAACATTGTGACCACCGTTTGTGGGTGGTCCTACCCTGCTGACTTCCTGGTCATCCGTGTTGAAAACTGTAAGGGGAACTTCCCAATCATCATGGGGAGAGCCTGGCTAAGCACGGTGGATGCACGATTAGGACTCCGAGATCTGTCCCTAGAAATTTCAAAGGAAAATCCTTTCAAGAAGATCGAGAAGAAAAGAGTTCCATGCATCGTGTACAGTGACTCGGGGTGCAATTGTGTGCAGCACTTATGGTCTGCTAAGCGGGCATCCATTCAAGCATGTAGTCAGTGTACCGAGGAATCACCAATTCAACAGTGCCTGTACGCAACAAACACTAACCAAGAAGGCACCCAGTGGCTGACAGCTGATCCTGCTAGCAACACATTATGCATGGAACCGTCTGAGGGGCTAGTGCAAGCCTATATTGATAGCATGGATGTGATGGAGGAGATTCATCAATAGACCTCCATCGTTGATGACCTAGATGACTGGGGAAAGCTAGAGATCCCTGAGAGCTTCAAGCAAGAGCCCCTTGAGCTAAAATCCCTATCGGCTCACTTAGAGTATGCATTCTTGCAAAATGGCAAGCTGGTAATTATCAATGCTACCCTTGCTTCTGAACAGAAAAAGAAGTTGTTGGTGATGGCAAACAAATGGGTTGCTGCATTCCCGTGGTCCTATCCTGAGCTAATTGACGTTGATCCTAGGATCTGCCAGCACTGGATCTACCTTAACCCTTTCATAAATCCACGAAGATAGCCACAACAACGGTTGAATCCCAAATTGAAACAGGTTGTAAAAGATGAAATCGAACAACTACTTAAGGCAGGATTCATCTATTTTGTTGTTGATAGCGAATGGGTTAGCCCACTCGTTATCGTATCCAAGAAAGGTGGTAAGTGGAGAGTTTGTATTGATTTCTAGTTGCTCAACATGGCAACTTTCAAGGACCACTTCCCGCTCCCATTTGTGGACCAGGTGTTGGACACAATCGCAGGACACCAATATTACAGTTTTTTGGATGGTTATAGTGGTTATAACCAAATCCAAATAGCACTAGAGGACCAGGCCAAAGCTACTTTCACAAGTCCATGAGGGACTTTTGCATATAAGAAGATGCCCTTTGGCCTATGCAATGCGCCTGCGACGTTCCAACGCGTTGTCCTAAGCATCTTCCAGCAACAAATCAACAATGGTGTGGAAGTCTTCATGGATGACTTCTCCACCTATGGTGCCACGTTCGAGCAAGCTTTGGACTGCTTAGAGCAAGTCCTAAAGAGGTGTGTAGACACTAATCTGCGGCTCAATTAGCAAAAGAGCCATCTGATGGTCCAAGAGGGCATTGTGCTAAGGCATCGCATTTCATCAATAGGGATCAACGTAGACCCTGAAAAGATTAGGGTCATCCAAGGAATTACTCATCAACCAAGTACTATCAAAGATGTATTGTCATTCCTTGGACACACTGGTTACTATCGGCGCTTCATTGAGCACTTCTCGAAGATAGCTCGATCGTTGGTAGAGCTTACAAAGAAGTACGCTCCGTTCATCTGGACCAAGGAATGCGACTCTGCATTCCAAGAGCTAAAGCAAAAACTCATAGAAGCTCCAGTTCTAAGGGCACCTGATTGGTCCAGACCCTTTCACATTATGACGGATGTCTCCAACTATGCCTTGGGAGCCATGCTTACATAGTGTGATGATCAGAAACGTCCATATTATATCCACTGTGCAAGCCGTAGCATCGTGGGTGCAAAAGCTGAACTATACCACCACCGAGAAAGAATTGATGGTGGTGGTTTTCGCATTAGATAAATTCTGACACTATGTGCTCAGATACGAGGTGTTTGTGCACACAGACCATAGTGTTATACAGTTCCTAATGAACAAACCAACGGTGAGCCCCCGCATAATTCGGTGGTTGGTGATTCTTCAAGAGTTTGATATGACCATGGTAGATAGAAAGAGGTTTGAGAATGTGGTCGCTAACCACTTGTCTTGGTTATGATGGGATGATGCAAAAGAGGAGGAGCCTTTATTTGATCAGTTTCCAGATGAACTCTTCTTCACAAGCACTGTTGATCCTCAAGCACCCAAGGAATCTCCTTGGTTCAACCGCATCCTCACCTACCTTACAACCCAGGAGTTGCCAAAAGAATGGAACCATCAACAGAAACAATAGTTTCTCCATAAGGCCAAGCATTTCATGGAAATCAATGGCCACCTCTACAAGGTGTGCACAGATGGCTTGGTTCGATGGTGTGTCCCTGATGCTAATACACTGCACGTCCTCTAAGATGCTCACGAGGGCCCTTGTGGAGGCCACTATGCTGGATGTAGAACGACCATTAAAATCCTGCTTGCAGGGTATTATTGGCCTACACTCTTCAGGGATGCACAATGGTTCGCCTGCTCCTGCGAACGATGCCAAAGAGATGGTGGGATGATGGCCCAGTTGGAGGGACCTCAACAGTGGATTCAGCCACTAGAGCCCTTCGACATCTGTGGTATCGACTTCATGGAGCCCATCATCCCCTTATCAAATGGAAATGCATACATCATCGTGGTGGTGGACTACTGTATAAAGTGGGCAGACGCAACAGCCATCATCGACTGTTCTTCCAACAACGCCGCACAATTTGTCCAACAACAAATCATTACCAGGTTTGGAGTGCCTTGCGCACTCATTTCTAATAATGGGACTCACTTCATGGGGTCACTTTTCGAAAACTCATGTAATGCTTAGGGGTAACACATAAATTCACAACACCTTATCACCCCCAAGCCAACGGGTAGGCTGAAGTCACAAATAGGGAAATCACCAAGATCCTTACATGAACAATTAGCAAATACAGGAGGGATTGGAGTACCAAGCTCAACGATGCCTTATGGGCCTATCGCTCCACTTGGAAACTTCCTGTAGGGTACTCTCCCTATGAGTTAGTGTACGGAAAGTTGCCAACACTTCTAATCCAAGCAGAACTCTGGACACTATCCACTGCCTGTGACCTCGGTCTTGACCTATTGCTAGCACAATGAGAACAATTAATCAATTTAAGTATGCTAGATGAGAACCAATTAGTGGCCCTATCTTCCAAAGAAACCCACAAGGCCTATAACAAGAAACGTCATGATCTTAGGATCCAGAAGGTCACATTTCGATGTGGAGACAAGGTATTGTATTGGAATCCCTCACATGTATCCCAACCAACAAAGTTTCAGACACTATGGGAGGGACATTTTATTGTCTCCGAAACCTTCCCATCCGGGGCCTTGCTCATTCACAAACCTGGGGATCCCACCAGAACATAGTTGGTCAACCACCAACAACTCAAACCTTTACGTGAGCTTCACACAACCAGTGCCACAGCCTCGTCATCCGCCGATCATCCACGTTCCATCTTTTGCGTCTCCTCCTTTCCACCCAATCGTGGAGGAGACCCTCATCCCTTCTGATCCATTTCACTACACCCCTCACCATTTTATCATTTTTTGTTTTACACTTTTTTGTTTTCCACTTCTTATTTTCCATTTTTTGTTTTTTGTTTTCCAATTTTTGTTTTTCATTTTTTGTTTCACACTTCTTTGTTTTCCATTTTTCGTGTTCTTTTTGTTTACATGTTGTTGTCATATTGTTTGGCATGGTCAATTTTCGTTATGATGGGTACTGTAATAGTGTTCCTAGTTATCTGGTTCCCACCATTGCATGGTTGTCCTTGGATTGTACGTCGTTTTCACTTCATAAACTTGGCAGTGAGTCCACGTCATCCACCCATTCACTCTTCCATGGTTTTTCTTTTGTCGCGAAAATGCAACCCCTTCACTTAACAAACATTTTAATGAATGTGTGACTTGTGTAGTTTCCCGACTGAGGGCTGACCTACTGGTTTGAATTGGGTATGACTTCAAGGGGAATGCTTTATTCGTTGTCCTGTTCTGTCTCTTGGGTTGCTGGTGTGTCCTTACAGATTTCCTACCACTCTTAGTCTCTCTCCAAGGAAGTTCTTGGGCAGTTCGGCCTTGCATGGTGTGGTCCTCACTGAAGAAAAATTCAAAAGAAAAAAAAAAGAGAAAGAAAAAATAGAAAACAAGAAAAAATATAAAAAATAAACTGAGGATTCAAAGCACACCCCTTGGTCGGATGCATGCGCACACGCATGGGTCTTTGCATGGTGTGGTTCCCCCGCATAAAAAGAAAAAAAATACAAGACAAATCATAGTGGGAATTCAAAGCACACTCCTTAGATCGCCTCTCACGGGCCACACACACTAGTTATGGGACTTCCTTGGTCTCCTCTAACTTTGTCCTGTTTCACTTCTCTCTTCTCACGTTTCCTGAAGTGGTGGTTTTCTATGGGGTCATTCTTGTTTCCTTCGGGGATGGTCGGGATTTCGTTTATCGCTGTGAGATCACTGATTGCGGATAGTTTTGGGTTTGTCCTCCGGAAAGGTTCTGCTTGGTCACTTAACCACGCTTGTACATAGGGTTTCATGTGGCTGACACTTGAAATTTCCATTCTCTCCTCTCCTTCCATTCCCACTTCTCTCTGTACTCACCTCACTGCCCTTTTTATGTTTGTATGTTCGTCGTGTTTTCTGTAGGTCTCTCATGCCTTGGCGGGTTCTCTTGGTTTAGAGTCTTCACTGGTGACACCACTTATCAGCACCCAGGCCCACGGACCCTAGTGTTGAGGGTATGTAGGGGCTACAAAGGCTATTGCCTGCTATGGTGAGGACCCACCTGCATATTTCTGGTTCTGCCTGTTAAGCCTCTGATCCTTTGGATTTCTTGGTTGCTTGTTTTCAGTGTCCCATTGTTTGATTTCATCCTCACACGAATTCTTTTTGACCCCCATTTTCCAATTTTGTCTCTTTTTCGCACTCTAATCCCTTCCTCTTGTCTTTCGTCATGATCGGGCCTTTCCTGCGCTTCAATTGCCTCGATTTGGATTTTCAAATTTTTCAGTTCAGGTATTTTTTGGGTTGGTCAACGCTGGTCTACGGGTGAACAGTGTTGCATATACGAGGCCCTGTATACGCAGCCACTGAGTATACACAGCCGCGTATACACGACCTTGTCGATGCAGTGCCCAACCCTATATATATACCCCACTGCGCTTTGTATTTTTCATCATTTGGAGTCCAAATTGAGGGGAGTTTTTGCCATTTTTTTTGCCTAATCCTTCCCAACGCACCTACATTCCATCGCGTGTCTACATCAACCTGTCCTTGCCCTTTTATGCACCCAGAGGTATGCACTTAGTCGTGGGGGGGTGGTGTCCTTGTGTAATTAATTAATTAATTAATTAGTTGTTAATTACAAAAAATTTTTTGCCCTAACCCCTAAATTAACTCTCTGGGAGACTTAACAATGTGCTTGTGCTATTAACATAACTTGGTCAAACTGAGAAGGTATATACAAACCATTTTAAGCTACTTCTGAACGGTCTAACGAACGGTTATGTTTGTTTTTAGATGGCACTCAAACCAAGGCACCCAAGGGACGAAGAACCATCACAACTAAGGGACAAGTGTCCACGTACGAGAAGGGGATGAGGTGTGCAACCGCCAGAGTATGCGGAGGGTTCTCATGCAACTGGACCCTTCTGCAAACGACCTGATGTGGAGTTTGTTCACTAGATTCCCAAACAGGAGATTCTCGGCATGCAATCACTAAGGGATGAGACTCCTGGGATAGCACCATGGCTTAAGGTTACCTTGACCAAAGCCTGCCTTGATGTTTATCATGCCATGCAAGATGCAACGGATGGTACTCCAAGAGTTAAAATTTGGACCATTCCTCGAGAACATGCCAAAAGATGTGAGGCTTCAATTGCAGAACTCTCTGATGTGGTCAATCATCACAACCAATGGTGAGTGGTACTTAGGAGAAACATATCTCTTTTGGACAAATCGGCAACTAGGGTCAAGAGTAAGAATCAAAGACATCTATGTATCTTACTCTTCAGAAGCAATAACGTAAGCTCTGGGGTTGCTTGAAACTGGGGCAGATGTGGTGGAAATTCCTAAATAGGCCAATCCAGAGGTGAAGGCGCAATGGACTAGATGGTGCTATGGGGTAGAGCGTAAGGAATTTGGCTCCTTGACCATGGCAAAGAGAGTCTATTCAAAGATAGTGTCTTACCATCTGAATCCAACAGTAAGATCCAGCAAAATCACTGCCTTCTCTGCTCGTGCGTGTGCCACCTTGAGTGGGAAATTTCCCATGAGTCTTCCATAGCTATTGTTTTTGGAGATTGAAAAGAGGTTCGTAAAGAACGAATGTGGAAGACGAGCTCTCCCCTTTCCCTACCTAATCTGAAAGTTGTGCAAATAGGCAGGGATAACATGATATTCTAATGACATCATCCGATGCATCCCAATTGCCTCGTGACGAGAAATGATGAAAGAAAAAACTCTTGCCGCCACACAGACAGAGGAAGAGCAGCAACCACCTCCACCACTTGAAAAAACAATGCAGTCGGGCTCGCAAACAACAGTAGAATACATTCGAGAGATCCGAGAAATGCTCTAGAGTCAGCAAGAGCAATCTAGCAAAACTGGTGGAGGAGACAATCCTTCGGTCTATCGCCTTGCCATGAGCCACCTGGAGCAAGTGGCATAATCAATCAGCTTGCTTGAAAGGGCAGGGCTAATATTTTTTGCCACCCAAGCACCCATTCTAACTAGAACAGATCCAAGCATTTGAGATGTATCAACTGCAACCCAGTAGTTATTCCTTGAAATCTCAGGGAATGTTGCTACTTTCTCGGTATGCTTGGAAGATGGTGAGGGGGCAACGGTCCTGGTGATGCAGTACCAAGGATAAGAAGTTATGGCTGAAGTGGTTGCTAACACAATTGCTACTATTCTTAATGCACCGGTAGCACCTGTACCAAACATCCATGGACTACAAGATGTATAGGTGTCGGTCAAAACTTCACGTAGTAGGATTAATGCAGCCCAACATGAAGAAATGTTGGACCGACTGGTAGGAACCGAGCAATTGTTTTCAAATGTCTTCGATCTTCCGGACAACATCACTGCGACCCAGTCGGAGCTGCTCTCAGCAGATTTTGACCGAGTCGCACGTGAACGCTCGTGATTCGTATGGTTGGGTGTAGGGGTACCTAGCCGCTCATCAAAGGTCATTGAAAGAGTATAGAAGATATTTTTACTAGATAAATGAAAGGTGACAAGAAACACCTTATTCAATGATTTTGTTAAAAGTGTAATTGATAAAGCCAATTTTTTCACAAGTACAATATCACATTTATGATATTGTATCAACGATATTGTAGCTCATGCTACATCATCGTTGGTATGATGTCTCGAGAGCTATGCAACCCTATAAATACTAACACTTGGGCACACAAGCAACAATAATTTTCACCAACCTTTACCCAAACTTTTGCAATTTCATTTTGTAGATTTAGTGATAGTATGAATGCCCGCAGTGTGGTGTTAAGTAGTTGACCAAAGTCTTTATTCAAGTAAATTGTACTTGGGCATAGTTTATGATTAGCAATAAAGATCGAGACTATTTTACCTCATTGCAAAATTCCTTTAGTTCTTTTGTTCTACTGTTTACTTAACATGATTTTCCTATTTTCTTAGCTTAATCATTTATATTGCAAAGTGCTTTACTTTTTATGCTTATTAGTTAAGTGGAATGGGTACGATTGGTTTTGAGCATTTAAGTGTAATTGTTTGGTAACCCAATAGTGGTTTCACTTGATTCACTTAGTGGTGATTTCACTTGATAGTCCCAATGACAATTATATAAGCCTAAGACATGTTTGGTAAAATAGGACCACATACTCATCGCTACTAGGAGAGAATAGATTTTCATTTTTGTGTTACTTAGACATAGATTTTAATTTCATTCTCAATCATGTCTATTACTAGGAGTAATTTGATGCTTACAACATCATCTATCATATGCCTCATTACAAGTTAAACTATACATCTAGATTTTACTAACTCAAAGTGAGAAGACAACAATCACAAAATTAACATCAACTCCTAGCATAATTACATTGTCCATCTATGGATTACGATCTAGTTGTGCATGAACACCTGTGACTTGTATGGTAGAGTGTTGGGATATGCCACCATTCATCATTGGTGTCATTGCTAGGGATGTGTCAATGTGTGCTTAGTAGTTGATCTCTTAGATTTTTGTTGTATTAGAAGTTATAAAGTTTATTTATCTTTGATCAAACTTAATAAAACATATACACACATACTCAAGCATCAAGAATATAACATGGCTTCCACACTTAGAGAAAAATCATCACATGCCAAACAAGTTCAAAGAAGTTATGATAGAACACATAATGAAGAAGACTAGAGTGCACAAATATAGACAAGAATTACATATGCTCACGTTGATCCATACTATCTTGATTTCACATTCATTCTTCATCAAGATGAACAACTCAAATGGAGAGACTTGTAGGACAACATAGTTCTACCACCAAAATGTTCCATACCATTGATGTTTCAAGTAGCCCTCATGAAGGTCAACCTAAGTCATGAATAAGAGAGTTACCAAGTCATGAAGGTCAACCTAAGTCATGAATAAGAGAGTTACCAAGTCATGAAGGACATGACAAAGCCATACTAGCCAATAGAGGCTCAAGAAAGAAGGGATGCCATCATGGATGCACAACATGAACGTGACAAAGGAAAGAAAGTACCTCAAATAGTCGTCCTAAATGAAATAAAAGATGCTTCATTCTAAGTTGAAAAGTTTTATCAAACTCATGGATCATACTCCCACACACACGTGATACATATTGAAGACCTTGCCAACACAAAGTTAAAGTCAACTCTAGTAGAAGACCTTGGAAAGAATACAAGATATTTCAGATACAGATAGAGCTCAAGGCTTAGAACCTTTGTAGAATCAAAAGAGGAAGAATCATAAAGTTACAAAAAGAGAACTAGCCAGCACCGTTCTCCAACTGCCTCATCTTCCTTCTCACATTCATCTATGGAGTCCAATAGGAAGGAACACAGATCAAGAGATCATGAAAAAGAAGGATGAAAAGATTATGAGAGAGAGAAGTACAGAAGAAGGTATCCTAGTGATGAAGAGAATGATTATGAATGATGAAGAGATAGGGTCAGGCATGAAGAAAGAAAGCGTCATGAGCATCGGAGGGGTCATCACTACAACAGAGCTTATGAACTTGATAGCTATGAAGAACCCCTACAAGCTCCTCAAATTATGATAAATATTAGAGAAGCTGTATATATTCTCACAAGGCATGTGAACAACAGTTGCATCAAGTGACTGGATATGAATAATATTCCTAAATTTGAATGAGGATAGAATGTAGATCTTCAACATCACCTTCAAGCATTCCATGATGCCTGTGCCCTTCAAAACATTGAAATTGATTGGTAGAAATTAAAGTTGTTTCCTAGAACACTCATTGAGGAGGTAGAGTGCTGGTACAAATCATTAGAACTAGAATCGATTAGAAGATGAAGTACCATGCTTGAGCTCTTTAACTACAAGTATCAGAATTACTCAAGTGGGTTTAACCCAAGAAAACAAATCCAAGGATGGAAGTAAGGGACATATGAATCCCTTGAAATAACAATGGGTAAATATTATACTCTTCTACATAGATGCCTAGGCCATGGATTCTCATAGAGTGAACAACTCAGATACATCATTGATGGGTTAAGAAACAAAACTAGAGAGATCCTTGGGGTCTACACCCAATGAAGATTATCAGAGATGATCATCCATTAAATCCAAAGGTAAATAGACAAAGTGGTAAAAAAGAAAGGAGAGTTAAAGAAGAGAAAATGAGCTGAAGAATATAACCAAGATCCATCAATCAGAAAACATGATGTTTGAATGTGCGACAAGCAAGAAGAAGAAATCTTGGAAGATGTAATTCAAAAGAAAACTCTACCAACAAAGGTAGAGAAGATGTGGGACTTGGTGGATGAGAAGTTTGCTACAACTCTTAAGATGGTAGAAGAAAAGATTGAAAAAGCATTCAATAAAGGTAAAGATAAGAAAAAGAGGAGATCATGGATGAGAAGGCTATAAGCAAAATTTGCTATAGTTGAGGAGTGTACTGACTTTAGCTTAGACAAAGAGGAAGGATGCAAGGTGTGCTAGAATGAACATCCTAAGGGATGTTGCCTTGTTATGGCCCACTTGTAAGAGTCTAGAGCATACACACCCAATTCGAGATTTTTTTAAAAAACAAATGCCAAGATGGTTATCTTATCCTCAAGGTAATCTCTAACAATCCTTCTAGCCAACTTACTACCCAAGTGGAGCCTACCCTCAACTGCAAGAACAATACCAATAGTAGTGACAACAACCACAAGCATGGGCAATGCCATCACTGAGGCAACAGTATTTATACAAGTAACCAAATCCTTATTGATATTATGTACAATGTTGAATCTCTCCTAGGAATGCTTCAATTCACACCTCTTCTTCTTATTATCCATTTGAGTACTACAAACTCACCACTCCAAGGATGGATCCTAATCTCTACACATATCAAGTAGCAGCTTGTCCATCAAGCCAACCTTCTAATTCTTTACGACTAGTGCCACCACCATTCATGCAAGGGAAGCTACCATCACAACCATAGCAAAAGAGTGCTACAAGGGTAGTAAACATACAAGAGGATGTAATAATAAATGATCCTTAGTCCAAAAAATGTTCATTCTTCAAAACAAGTCTATAGAGGGTTTAAAGCATTGGGACTCCATCTACCTCCATCCCATCCACCCATACTCCTTAAGCGAATACCAGGCTTCCATGCTCTATCGATTCAAATATGACTACTATCATGCTCACACAAATAGTTACACACTGGATTAAGGTAGGAGCACTTCCTCAAAAAAGAATAGATCCAGAAAATCCTTTGATTCGTTTATAAATTACTAGAAATTCACCATGCAAAGCTCTAATAGACTTAGGTTCTTAAGTCAATTTGATATCACAAGAAACATACAAGACATGGAACCTACCTCCCTTAAAAAAGTGCAACATAAGACTAGAGCTTGTAGACCAATTAGTCACCATTCCTTTGGGATAGCTAGAAGATGTAATGACCACAATCAATGAGTGGTCTTATCTAGTGGATTTTCTAGTGATCCATGTGAAGAATGATGACAAGGAATTTCCTATCATTACGAGGAGAGCATGGCTTAGCACAATTGATGCTAAGGTAGGAATGAGAGACTTGTCCTTGGAATTTCCAAGGAAAAATGAGCAAGGAGCCATACATATGCAAATAATTCCATGCATTACTAATGATAAAGAAGGGTGCAGTTGTGGACCGAAACTTCAAAATGTCAACATAATTCTTACACCAACTCACAAAAAACATGAGAAACAAGTGTGTGCACAAAAAGAGTTAATGATCACTTAACCAAAAAAATCCAATGGTCAAGAAATGAAAGCATAAAACTATCCAAAATATGCATGGAGACACCTAGTTCACTTATTAACTTCTACCCTAAGAAAATGATCCAAATTAAGAACTTACAAAAGGATATCCTAAATCATGATCATATACCAACAATAAGTAGTAAACATGGAGACTTGATACCTGAAATTAAGAATAAACAAGAAGATATAGTTGGACATTCTAAAATGAAAAGACCATTTAGTCTAACAAAATATATATCTCTAAAAGATTGGAAATTGATTATCATCAATGTGATATGGGATAATAAATGAAAATCTAAATCACTAAGGATGATAAAGAAGAAACATGGAGTGTATGATCTAAGAGATCTAAGGACCATTTTCTGAACACTCACCCATGAGTTCAATCATGGGGGAGATGCCCTATCTTCACATAGGAATTGATATGTGTTTTTCAACTATTTTGTTTTGAAATTTTTCTTGCTTTATAATTTTTTATTATACTTTTCACCTTTCTTACTAATTTTTACATTTTTTAGCATCTTTTCATTCTTTTATACTTTTTCCATTTCTTAATCATTTACTATTCTTTGATATATTTTAAATTATTTCTCTATTTTTCCATTTTTTCAATGATTTTCATCATTCATTTTGTACATATTTTTGTTGACTTATCCAATAAAATGCAAGGAATAAAGCAAGATGTAGTCCCAATAAGGTGAAGAGCTCCCTATATTATCAAATCATGAAAGACTAATTATATATATAGTGAGACCACATCATCCATCAACTCATTTTTTTAAAAAAATAGGTTTTTACTATGGCCATAATAATATTTCTATCACAATAAAACTAAAATAAACTTATGATCATTATGCTTGGATAGAGAAGTAAAGAGCTGAGTGGGAATGAAAAGGGTGTGACATTAAGGAAACTTGTGGATTCTCTAGGACTACTCCTATGGATCTTAACCTATTGATAAGAGTGTATAATTTTCTTAAGTTCTAACAAAGAAAGGAAGTATGAGTACAATAGGTGCTACCTTATCATGTCACTAGAAAGACGTGTTACCCATGCCTGAAGGTAGTCCTTTGGTAAGGTTGACACAGTAAAAATATTATAAAAGCATGGAATAAAATTTCTAGGGGTCCCACTAGAAAGACATGTTACCCATGCCTGAAGGTAGGTAGCTTCTTGAAAATCTAAAAAAGAAACAAAGTGTGCTATTAATAAACTCATTTCTTAAACTACATTGCTAAGTGATAGTACTTCTTGCAACAATGATACCCTTGTGGTTGCTAGTCTTGGGGATGATACAATGTGATGTCACTAGAAAGTGATTTGGACATGGTTTGGATCTTGGACAAAAGGGCCAATGATTACTTTAACCACATATCACACATAA
This sequence comes from Gnetum montanum, assembly GCA_015680685.1. Lineage (NCBI taxonomy): Eukaryota > Viridiplantae > Streptophyta > Gnetopsida > Gnetales > Gnetaceae > Gnetum > Gnetum montanum. Next base: position 163,312 of record MNCI01002737.1, on the reverse strand, counting down.
GAATTCATTATGTGCATGGTAAGACACCTCATGTCCCAATTCCTATGATCCCTTCTAATTTCATTCCACCTCACTGATATATTTATTTAATCATAATTATATGATTTTGTATAATATAGTGTTATTTTCCCAATCTAACAATATTAACATGTGCATTTTTCTAGATAGGTATGTTTTACATTCAATTCCTTTAGTGCCTATGAACACTTGTAGGCATAGTTATAAAAGGGCACTAAGGGCTAAAGCTTGCTTTGGGGAGGATCCACTTATATAACTCTTGTACCTCATACTTGATGATCAATTCCACATCATCTTATGCCTCCAAAACACTTTAGTACTCAAAGTTTACTTCCCACAAGTTTTATAATTTGTCCATATGTTGATAATCCTCAATCCATCTCATATATACCCAATAAACTTTCATTTCCCAAGATTCCTTTCTTATGACTTTTGAACACCAAATTTTTGAAATTCAAGTAACAAAACCCTTTAGACAGTCGCTATGTCTTCCAAGTTATCCAATTGACTCAAATTTTCCATGAAAAATTATCAAAAATTCAAAATTTTTCATTGATGACATCATAGCTACAATGTATTAGGCCATCGTACGTCGTAGTTATGATGTCGTAGCTATGATGTCACTCACATAAAAATAGTATATATACACATGAGAGTTAGAAAACATTTTCATTCTGCCATTTCGTAACAACAGGAATTTTTATAGTTTTTCTGAGCTCTAGTAACCAAACTTTCTGATGCTATAACTTCCTCATCATAACTCCGATTTGAGAAATTCTTGAACCTTATTGATCTCGAGCTNGGGGGGGGGGGGGGGGGGGGGGGGGGGCACTTTGTTGGTCTATTGCATGTAGATAAGGAAGATTGAGCCAAAATTTCCTAACACCTAGAAGATAATATAAAGGGCAAGTATAAGGATATAACAAGAATATTACAACTAACTAATCAAATTGAAGCCAAATGACTTAATTAATTCTCCTAACCAACCATACCAACTATTTAAGGGCACAATAAATGAGGAAATGATAACTATTAAAGATCATAATAATCAAAGATATAACAATTAGGGGTATTCTCTTTGAAATTTCTCTAAGTATGCAATCATAATAAGACCATAACTGAAAAAGGTGAGAACTTGATCAAACCAAGACTACGAGAAGGGATCTTGAACCTTTAGAAATTGATTTGAATACTTTGGTAACCTTAAATTCTTAATGATTACAGATGGCTCCAAAGAGACTAGTAGTAGAAGAACCTTTACAGCATGGTAGCAAAAGACCAAGAGGTTGAGGGAGAGGCCAAGCAGGAGAACAAACTCCATAGGCTGAACATGCAAAGCAAGAGGCTCAATCATTCAACATCCACTAGTAAACTCTTTCCACTATACATTCAACCCAAGTAGAAGTAGAGGCACTAGTAGCACCTGAATAGGAATAGTGTCTCATGCTATCTAATGACTACTTCCAAGCCATTCAAGAAAAATCCATAATGTCTACGGTCATTGTGAAGTTGAACTTTGGCCCATTCACAGAGTTTTCTTTGGAAGTTATTAAGACACAACTTCAAGAATCTCCATTATGACCAACATTGTCCAATAATGTCGAATGGTACTTAGGAGAAGTCTACCAATTCTAGCAAAATAAACAAGATGATGCCGTAGTAAAGATTGAAGGGGTCTCAATGTCATATTCAATTGAGGCAATGGCAAAGGCCTTGAACATACCAAATGTAGGAGCCAATGTTACATAGATTTCCACAAGGTCTGACACTAATGCTAAGAAATTATGGCTACATAGAGTTTATGGGAAAGAAGATAAAGATTATAATAAGCTCATTGTGGAAGAAGAAATTTATTTCAAGATTGGGACCTACCACTTGTTCCCAATGAAGGGGGTCAATTGAATCTCCACATACGTAGACTGAGGAAGTGCAATTTTGATGGGGAAATTCAATGTTAGCATTGTCCATTTACTTTTCTTGGAGATTTAGAGGTGATTTGAAGAGAAAGAGGTAGGAAAATCAACATTGTCATTCCCTTATCTTATTAGGAAGCTATGCAAGCAAGTGAAGGATCCTAGGCTACACCAATGATGCCCCAAGAAATGCCTAGAATGCATCCTACATACAAATGTCAAAGCTAGTGCCATCTAAGAAAGATCAGCTAAAGAAGCCATCAAGTAGTAAGGGTGCTTTAGGATCTACACTAGTTGGTAACATTCCAGTTACCAATCAACAACAATAAGTAGGATCTAGTGGTCAAACACCTATACTTGATAGACCTAAGCAGTAATCTCCATCACCACCACAAGAATATCATCCCTTAAATACCCATCTGCATCAAATCATAGACACTATTAGTTGGGGAGCAAGGGAAGGCTAAGACTTGTATATAGTTAGAGAAAGCTCAATAAGGCCTATAGTTTCTATAGATCCTACTACTGAGCAGGTATCTTTGTAGGTAGAAGAAGAAGAGGACTAGGCACAACAGATACTGGGAAACACTACATCCTTCTAAGTGATGCTAGAAACTAGTGTTGATGCTACAGTTGTGATCATGCAACATGAGGATTCAGTAGGAGCAATGGAGGTAATTACTAACCATATCAAGGAGTCATTTAATGTTGATGAGTTACATTTTATGTTAGCTCTGACGTTGCACATGCGACATCAAGGTGTATACCTCAAGTTTATAATACCACGCCTAGGCTCCAGTTTTCAAGTTAGTTTTTGATCATTCTTAGTCAGTGTAGCGAAGCTTTTGTCGTTTCTTTTTCTCAGAGTTAGAATATTTTCTGAGTGCTCGCAGAAGGAGTCTAAGTGTGTACAGTTCTTTGTTTGAGCATTGATGTACCTAAGCACAACAGTGTGACAGGAATAAAATGAACTCTTTTGACAATCCTTGCAGCACCAAGAATAGCTTAATGAACTCTTTAATGTATTTTACTTTCATGCTCTTTATTTTAATGTATTTGAATTAAGCAATTTACTTTTAGTAGTTAATGAACACGAGCACAACCAATTCGAGCATTCATATAGTACTTGGTAACCTAACAACACTTAATGTTTGGTAGCCCATTAGTGCTATATGTGTTCAAGAAAGTGGGACAGTTACTTGTGTTAGGCTAAATAGGTAGTGAACAAGTTAGATTCTAAGTTACTCTACTCTTCATTCTTATTAAAGGTGACCAAATCCATAAAATATAAAGTAAGAAAAATCATATACCTTAATTACACTTAAACCATACCTTTGATCCTCACAAGTGTAATTGGGAAGACAATGAATGTTCTCAACACTCATTTCACTTCCTAGAAGAGCTAGTGCATTAGATAACTATAGGTCCACAAAATTCAACCAAATCAAGTTTAATGCCTTAGTAATTTGTATGGTTAGGCGTAGGGGTACCTCATCGCTCATCACTTGTTGTGTCACTGACTAATATTTTTGGAGCTAGAGATGTTCGAATGTTGGTTAGTACCTCTATGACACCCGTAGAACATGAGAATGTACTCCACAAACTACAAAAAAATAGCCAAGTCATGCAGAATCTCTTTGATATCCCCAGTGATATCACTGTAGTGTAGTTTGACTTAATATCCACAAAAGGAAAGTTAGTGTGGAAGGGACAAGGGCAGAGCACGTTGAAACTGAAGTGCAAAGGCTATAGGAAGAATTGGCAGCTCTAAGAGTAGAGCTAAGGGACCCTACACGATTTGTTATCCAAGAACAACTTGAGCAATATAAAATTGATTAAGTAAGGTAGCTAATTGCCAAGAATATATAGGTAGAGTTGGAAAGAGAGAAGGTCATGTGGAATGCCTTAGTAACAGAAGCCCAAACATATGCACATGCCAAAGCTCTCACTACCCTCAAGGAGGAAAATAAAAAGCCTACTGTAGCTAACACTAGGTTGATTAACATTGAGAAACAAAATAATGTTCTCAAAGAAAGCATTCAGTAGCTACAGGAATAATTCATTCGTGTCAACTAGTACATGAATAGATCGGTCTGTGAAAATAGGATCTTATCAATGGAAGAAGTACATGCCATCTGCCAAAAGTCTATTATTGAAATAAGCGCATTACAGAATGAGGCCAAGGAGCATAAGAAGCTCAAGGAGCATTTTAGGGACCAAGTGGGAATGTACAAGTAGATAGATGAAAAAGAAATCCAAATGGCAAAGGCCAAAATTTATTCCATCACTGTGCAAACACCAAACTGGCAGTCCATCATAGATAGGTTAGCCTACATCCACTAGGCTAAGATAAAGAATAAAGAGTTGCAGATTAAAGATTTGACAAAGTACATGGGTTTAGCTGCCCTTTAATATGTTAACCTAGCCATGTTGGCAATAGGAGGACCTTGTAACAAGCTTGAGTAATAGGTAGTAATCATGTATGCTATGTATGAGAAAGAGTTTGTTGATTGAAAAGATGCCTTGCAAAAGTTGCAAAACTTGAAATTGTGAAGGTTAGATACCAAGGACAAAAGGATGTTGCAATAAACTTGGCGTGCCAGATGATAGACTATCAGGAATTAAGAAAGATGGCTAGGGCCTTTGAAAAAGAAAGATGACGATTCACAGTGTGGTACATCAAGGACAATAAAATGTTCCCACAACTACCATACCTTTGGGATGTACCAACTCATCCAACATCACACAATCTACATAGATAGTAGATGACCCCAGGACGAAGGAAGAAAAGCTTCAGGCACTTCTAAATAGGTATCAATTTCAGAAGCTTCATGGTAAGGGGAAGAAGCTAATGGAGGAGCCTTCACTACCTAGAATGTAAGGACTACATCGAGCTAGTTTAGTTTTTTATTTTTGTTTTAGTTGTTAAATGTCAACTTTGTCCAATTTTTGTAAAAACGTCAATGTGGCATTCATAATCATGTAAATAGTCAAGTCATGTTAAGTCAAATCTACCTTCCAATTTTGAAAGGAACTTTATTCTCATTTTGTTTTAACTCAAGGATGAGTTTCTAGTCAATCATGTGGATATGATAAAACCAATTATTTTGTGAGTACAATATTGTATTTACGATATTGTAGCTCATGCTACATTATTGTTGATACTATGGATCAGGAGCTATGCAGCCTTATAAGTACTGACACTTGGGTGCATAAGAAATAATAATTTATTGCCAACCCTTATCCAAACTCTTACAGTTTCATTTTGTAGTTTTAGCGATAGTGTAAATGTCCATAGTGTGGTGTTAAGTGGTTGACTGAAGTCTTTATTCAAGTAAATTATACTTGCACAGAATTTATGATTAGCAATAAAGATCGAGACTATTTTACATCATTGTAGCATTTCTTTAGTTTCTTAGTTATATTATTTACTTAGCATAATTTGTTTGTTTTCTTAGCTTAATCACTTACATTCCAAAGTACTTTACTTTTTATGCTCATTAGTTAAGTGGAATGGGTACAACTGGTTTTGAGCATTTAAGTGTAATTTTTTGGTAACCCAATAGTGGTTTTGCTTGATTTGCTTAGTAGTGATTCGACTTGGTAATCCTAATGACAATTACATAAACCCAAGATGTGACTAGTAAATTAGGATCAGATACTTATCGCTACTAGGATAAAATAGATTTTCATTTCTATGTTACTTAAGCTTAGATTTTAATTTCATTCTCAATCATGTCTATTGGTAGGAGTAATCTTAGCCTTACAACACCATCTATCATATGCCTAACTACGAGTTAAACCATACATCCATATTTCACTAACTCAAAGTGAGAAGACAATGATTGCAAACTTTACATCAACTTTTAGCATAATTACGTGGTCGATCTACGAATTATGATCTAGTCACACATGAACACTTGTGACTTGTATGATAGAGTGTTGGGATACTCCACCACTCATTAGTAATCTACTTCCTTCAACAGAAAAAGCTATTTGTTAGTTTATTACTTATACCCATAAATTGAAAGAAAAGAAAACAAATCAAATATTCTAAAGTAGTTATTGCAAGACACAAAAGAGTAGAGATGGTATTTTTAAAGAATATATGGTTGAAGACTTGGGATATCTGATTAGAGGATATACAAAGCAATCCAAAGTGTATTCAACTTTCATGATACAAATATAATGTTGGTTTAGTAGACCCTTTTAATCTTTTAAACATAATAAACTCTTAATTTTAGTTTCAATAATAACTAGTAGAATCTATATTCATAATCAAACTTCAACTTGAATTTTAGTTTCACTTGAAGTGATGGTAAGGTGCTTATTTTTCCAATTGTAAGGCCTAGATTCAAGCTTGGGCATAACCACTTGAAAGAGATTAGGCTTTGGCTCATCCATAGACCCTCTAAGACTCTATCTTGGTGGGATGAGCATTGAGCCTCTAGGTAATGATCATTTATTTACATGATTAATTAGTTAAAGTTAATTATAAAATAACTTGAATAAAAAATGTGTACAAAATGTACTAGATATATTTGTTTACACTTGGCAACCACTTTTTTTTTGGGCTAGAAAGGCTAACTATTAGTTAGCTAGACTTTGTCATGAAAAACAAATAATTATTGTCATAACACTAGGCTAAGAGATATACTTTGTTAAGGGAATTAGTAGCTGGCTAGACTTTATAACACAAAACAAATAATTATTATGTATTATTGGCTTACTCCTAGCTACCTATGCAGGCTGAATTTGCATTGCTTATCAAAGCATACAAAAATAACAAATTTGGTTGAGAATGAGAACATACAATAACTCATGCAAATATTTTTTTTTCTAAAACCCTTTGTTATGAAAAATTTGATAAAAAAATTTTGTTCTTTGTCCAGAAGTCATGAAAATTGTAATCCTTAAATCTTGTTCTTCGTCCTAAAGTTGTGAAATTTTTAACTCAAATAACTTATTACTTGTTAACAAATAAGATATTCTCGGCCAAATTATAGGTATATATTATAAATATATAACTAAGCCAATGATTTCCAGTCATCTCTTGTAATGATGATTTAAACATAACAAATAAAAAGTATTCTATCTATTGTTATACATCATTCGAATCCAATTTTTGGAAGGTGGTTGTTAAGTTATAGATTGTTTTTCTAGAGTTAAAAATAAGTTATGGAAGTAAAAATCAAAAATAGAGTAGCTTATAAGACTATAGAATCCATTATTAAATGATTAAAAACATGTTACAATACACCACAAATGATCCTCCATGTATGATTGGTGGAATGGGTACTTGTTAAGGATGTTCATGATCATATAGTACTCCAATGTAAGAGTCAAACTCAATGATAACATATGATAGTAGGTGTAGAGGTTTACAGTGGGGACTATAAATTATTTTCTTAATGACTTTCAATGCACCATTAAACAATCCTTCTTCTAGCAATAGATTAGCAATAAGCATAGCCCTTGCAGTTGCAGAAATAAACACAACTCAATCTAATTCTCCTTCTCCATCATCCCAAAATATGACACCATTTGTATTTTTATCTACTATGCACTCTGCAAATGACTTTTGCGTTTTTTATAATACCTTTTCATTAGGCTTATGCACCTTACCATTTGTATCAAACAAATGCATAAAATCCTTAAACTCATGCTGTCCATTTGATATTGATGGAAGATCCATTCTCAAACTCAAAAACTCATAATCATCATGATTGAACTTTTCTTCTCGTATATTTATCAAAACTGCTCTAAATCATTGTTTTTGTGGATCATCTCTTCTTTGTTGATACATAGCATCTAAGGTTATAAAGGAATTAATACTAGCCAAAACTTTTTCACATGGGTCTGAGACAATATGTACAGTATAATAACTCATAGGTGGAAGTTATGTAGAGAAGTGAGATAATAATGTTGGTGGGAGATATGTGTACAATGATTTTGTGTAGGGTAGCTAATATTCTTATTTCTAGTGATCCATTCAAAGAAGAGTTACATTGCATGGTGGCACTCAAAAGTATTATATATGTGGTTTCTGGGCACATATATTTATATGTCCCTTTTCGCATTTCTTTATTTTCCTATAATAAAACTTAGGATTTGTCTAATTCTAACTTAAGCATTAAACATCACTTGTCAATGAAGAAGATTCTTTTCAGTTTGTATGGTGGAAAACTCTTTGCTATATCTCTTTAGTCTTCAATTGTTACCCTATTGACGGAATAATTAAGGTCCCATGTATATACAACAATATGCCCTAATAAAGGTTCTGGTTTAATATTACTGTGCATTCTTTCTATGTTTGTCACTGTAATGTTCAATACTTGAATGTGAATGGGTGATTTCAAAATAAGAAAATCTGCATGCCAAAAAAGTAGAAAATAAGTAGTGCAAATTGAGTACCCAACTCAGGTTGAAGATTTAAAAACTATAATGTGTTGTTGATAACTAAAGATAGACATATTTTTGCAATAATGACCCTTATTCCTACTTTCAATTTATCTTGTGCTCTTTATTCCTTGCTTCATGGACTCACCCATGAATCTATTCCCTATATATGTTGTAAAATATATTCATCAAAATAAAAGAAGATTAAATAAAAAAGAAAGAATCAGAATAAAGCAACATCCTTAACTTGTGAAGTGGGAAAGCATTTGTTGTTTGGCAACATAATAATATTTGATCTCTACATCACATTCAATGTTGGAATGTAGGAACAACTTATCTCTTTGTCACCATGCCTTGTTTTTTCATTGTATATGCACCTTCTTTCAAGGATGGATCATGGTCTCTCACATCGTCTTGGAGAATGCAGCAATTGTATTTATTTGTTAGGCGTATGCACTTTGGCAAATGGTTTTCACTCATGGAGCTTATGGAAAAATCTTAAGATGGATGAAGTTATTAATTCCAAGATGGATGAAGTTATTAATTCCAAGATGGATGAAGTTATTTCTTTGTTAAGCAACACAGAGTGGTAGTAGTAGAAGATTAGGGGAGTGCTGCTGGTGGTGTGGATCATGAGGGCTTCTGATGAGGACAAATCCCACGAAAATGTAGAGAATAGGTAAGAATCCTCCTACCATAATTGGCAATCCATGTCTAGAATTTGGATCGCCCAAGGGCTAGTGTAGGTCAAGCTCTCAAGGCTGCCATTAATGTTGAACTCAAACATAGGAGGAGGAATAAATGTTGTTCTTCATCTAGAAGTTGTGAAATTTTTAACTCTAACAACGTATTACTTGTTAATGAATAAGATTCTCTTGGCAAAATTATAGGTATATATTATAAATATATAACTAAACTAGAATCCTTGTTATTATAAATATATAATTAAGATAGAATCCTTTTGGGTAAGGAATAGGTTAAATCAACATCAATTTTTCTTCCATGGAGAATGCAACTTCCATCATCTTATAAAAACAAACCATTCTGAATCAAATATTGAAATCCCAGCATTGCCATTGCTAATAATTTATTCATTCATTTACAATGATAGCAATTATGTCTCATGTTTGTGTTTGGCTGGTTCTTGAATCCACTGTAATTGCATTCCATAAACTAATGGAGAATTTAAAAGTTTGTCAAATTCTTATCCATTCCTGCACCCTACGTATGTCTTTCCAACTTTGCACGTCCAAATGCTATGTTTCATACTGCACTTCCCTGCAAATGTCCACCCCTCACGGTCTCTTTATAACCCTGTCATCACAACCCATAACCTGGTTAGTGGTTACCTGATATCAATGAATAACCACTGGAAAAGTTGGTTTTGGGACTGAAAAATCAAAGTGAGGAAGATGCCTTCACCAGGAGATTGAAAATTAATTAAAAACGGGAGAAGTGCCAGCCACTGATTTTCAATGCCAAGGCCACGTTTCTACAGATTATAAGTAAATGCTGATCGAGAAGCAGAGCATCAGAAGACAGAAAGCAGATGAATAATGGAGAGCGTATTTAAAATTTGTTTTGTTTTATTGGTTTGTTTCTTGGGCTGTGCTCTGGGCTGCGATAATGTGTTCGCCAATCCAAGTTGACCTATTACTCCTATTCAGGGGCCATCAATGGTAAGAAAATTTTCAGTCTTTTGTGCTCGTTATGCTTCACATGTCTAGAAAGTTATGAAATTTGATTTGAATTTATTCCAGGGCGAGCTTGCGGGTATGGATCATATGCATCAAGGCTTTATTCAGGGAATGTTGCTGCTGCTGTTTCTAGCATCTACCGATATGTTGCTGGGTGTGGGGCATGTTATCAGACAATGTTTTCTATTTTCTTCTTCTTTACATGCTTCCAAATTGTGAGGATTACAGAAAAGTTTTTATCTAACAAAGCTGAAATTCAGATAAGATACAAGAACCCACATCTCTACATAAGAAAAGGTGCCAAAATAGTGTTCGCAGATCTTACTCAAAACAACCAAACAGATTTTGTGGTTAATGCTCATACATTTTCAAGCCTAGCAGTCCCTGGAAAAGAACCACAGTTCTAAAGCAGGGCATTATTGATATTGAATGTGCAAGGTAGTTTTATAAACATAGAAACAGAACCCACTATTAATTTTGGATCTCCGTAAATCTTAATTGACAAGATGAATTTTGGATGTTTGTGGGTAGGATTCCATATGATTATGGGAAGGAAACCATAAAGGTGAAGGTGGTAAGCATCAGTCAATATCCATACTATTTGGCTGTTCAATTCCTCAATCAAGGAGGGCAAACAAATATTGTTGAAGTGGATACTACTCAGGTATTTTTGAATGCAAGAGCTAAAAGAAAACATCAATTATGTTTGATGAGTGGCGAGGTGCCCCGAGCGTCGCACGCGTGATCCGGTCGAACTCCGCAGATGGACTAGTTGTAGCATCTAGATAGTTATCCTTAGGTCGCAGTTCGCTGTCTTCCCATCTAGACTAGTTTTGCATATGTCACATATGGTTTAGTCTAGATGATGTGTATGATGTGTTCTAATTCTAATGCTACTCCTGATGGCAATGAAAAAAATAACATTAACTAATCTAAGCTAAGAGGAAAATGGTAAGAAATCTAATCTGGCCTAAGTGTGATAAGCAACCGATTCCTTGATCAACCGTACACATCTTGGACCTCGTGCACGACTGCCACTGGGAGTACCAAGCATAGGCCTAGGTACGCCACTGGGATTACCAAGCGCAGACCCCAAATACGCCACTGGGTTACCAAGCGTAGATCCCCCTAGCTACACCACTGGGCTACCAAGCAGTCACACTTAAATGCTC
>MNCI01002737.1:91441-151992 GCA_015680685.1 Gnetum montanum | reverse complement strand
AAGACACCGTACAATTACATTCACCACACTGCGGGCAGACACGGGAAAAATTCTAACTCTGGAGGGATCAAACTGCCAGAGCTTCGCTACACTAAAACTGAGATTTCAAATGAGGGAGAGCCGCCTCTTATTTATAGAAATTGCGGCTGATTGCGATATCGCGGCCGACGCAAACCGCGTCTCATCAATGTTTTAATAACTTGATTTTGTTTTGATGGCATTATCGAGTAGGTGGGAACTTCACACTGGCGCTTCTTGAGCAGGAATTACGGTTCAGTACGGGATATACATAACCCACCAAGTGAAAATTTGCAATTTAGGTTTGTTGTGATTGGTGGATATGATGGAAAGTGGGTTTGGGCTAGGAAGACAGTGCTGCCTTTGGAATGGAAGGCTGGAATGGTTTATGACTCTGGCATTCAGATCTCTGATATTGCACAAGAAGCTTGCTATCCCTGCAACAATACCATACGGTCTCCTTGAATCTCATCTTCGTAATTTGTAATTTCTTTATAAGCTCATCTTCATTTACAGAACACCCCATGTCCAAAGGTATTGGCATACATAAATTGTTTCTGCAGCATCGTAGAGGCGCTTGAGTGCACATCGGTGCTGCAGCAACTTATTTCACCTCCTTGTTTCATCTTTGGCTTTGCCATTTTTCAAGTATCCATGGTGCAAGTCACAGGAAGAGGCTATCAGCAAGGATGTACGTGCAGGCAGAACGACTCAATATCACCGTCGCCGACCACGCCACGCCACGGGGAGGTCTCCATGCAAACCATGTATAGCACCGACGGCTGGGACACCTCCGCCTGGGCATTCCACGCACCACCGCCTCCAGTCGACATGGTTATCAGCAATACTGGCAGCCAAATTTTATTGCTACTGCTTGATAAATTTACTTTTCTTTGTTGTAATCAAGCATTTATATACCTTAACCTTGTTAGAATTTTCCTGGATTGTTTTTCGTAACACAATGTTGTCACCTCATGATCTTTTATAGGGAGATGCACTTTTCATAATATTTTTATAACATTTGTAATTCATAACATTCATTTATAACCATTGTTGTTGTGAATTCCATTCTTCAAGTTTTCTTTAGGATTCTCTAGGAAGTAACATTGTGGAATTATAAAATTGTAACTCTCTTCACAACTGCTCTTTATAATTTTTTGTAGTTGACTATCGTAAGTCTTACTAAATTACTACTTATGAATCTCTTACGATGAACAAAGTTGCATTGTACTGATTTTATAACTTAGTACTTTGATAAGTCATAATCATCATCTTTGGGCTTGCTATAATTCTAGATTTGGCTATGCTAAATTCATAAAATCTTTTGTGCTTCAATGATGTTGCTCTTTCTCTAGTAGTGCATCTTCTTTTAAATCATATTTGCTTCTTCAACATAAGCTAATAATATACTTATGACTATTATTCATAACTCATTGTATTATGAACTTTTGTATATGAACTTATCGTAGTCTTACATTTTACTTTGTTAAGGCTTTTTCACTTTACTTCTTCCTTAGCTTTGCTAAGCCACTCCTCACCTAGCTTCATTGGGCTTTACGAAATACTTCTTTGTAAGTTGTACTTTTTTTCCCTTTCTTTTCTATTATAAACATATGGATGACATTATCTTCTTATTTAAAAAATAGGACCAAGCTATGTATGGCACAACTTGGACCTTCTTTTTCTCTTTATAAAACTAGATCCAATGCTACAGAGATCATACATGTCTTTCGCAACACTTGTTTATCAATTCTTCATAATTGATAAGTTTTTGCTGCTCTTGTTTGCTTTTATGATGTAGGGCATTTTCTTCTATGTAATTTCATGAATCACTAATGATTGTATCTTGTGGTTTATGGATATTGCTCATAGTTATTGTTCCAATGTTATTTACTTATCTTACTTGACCTTACATGCTTGCTCTTTCTTATGCATTTTGCCATCTTGTTATTCTTAATTCATTCATCCATTTATGTTGACATCATTATATATTATGAATTAAGGACCTGTGTTCTCTCATCCTTCATGAGGAGTTATGATTCTTAACGAATCATCATGACCTCTTCTGTAATTGCTATTATGTTAAGTTAAGAAACTAATGTTTCTATCTTAACTTAGGAGTATAATCTAACAAACATTGTCTATGACTCTTATTTGCATTTTTAATATTCTATCTACCCTACATGCAATCTTCATTAAACCAAGTCTTCTAAGCACTTTAATATTATGAATGCACAACTTGCTTAACTATTATAAGAAAAATTCGTTCAAGCTCCTTATGCTACTTTTCAAGAGTCCATTTGTTATGTGTTGCATCCATATATTTTTCTTTGACTTCTAGGGTGACTCTACACTGAATTTTCTTTTATTCTTATTTTTTGTTGTCCAAGAAATTATTTAAATTTGCAACAAAAACTCTACATGATGATGTACATCTTCTCCAACTTTTACTTCTTAATAAATTCAATATCTTCATAAGAGTTACGTTGAGGACCTATGAAAGTAACTAATAAAGATTGAGGAAATCTAGCAAGCCCATTACAAATGAGAAGATCAAAAATTTTTGTCCATTTGAATAGGTGTGACCCATGTTATTAATAGTGTCATTTGCAAAATGTTGTATCTAGTTGTGATTTTCAATAATGCCTAAACTACCAACATTATGTTGCTATTGAATAATTTTTGTTTGTTGTGAATCTACCCTTGCATTATATAGCTTAAAATTATACATAATATGCATTTTATAAAACGCAAAACCCACCCTTTCGTACACCATTGTTGTGTTAATCGTTGAATCACTTATTATAAAGCTAAACATGAGGCTATAATCTAAGATCTCCTCAATCCCATGATTGAAACGAAGCAACCAAAGAATAGTTTTGGTTGGTAGCATTCTGAATTTTCGTTTTCATGAACGCCTAGAATTTTTTAGTTTAACCATGTGGGAAGACCCGAATCAGTAGATATATAAGTCGAGAATTTGAGAAGATGTTGATGGTTTGCTGTAATTTATTTAATTTTTAAACATTGGATTGTAAGATGATTTTGCACCCGGAATCAAGGAAACGCAGAATTGAAGGCCTGTGATCGAAGAAATCCTGTGGCGCAATCAGTGCAGAGAAGAACTGAACTGAACTTACAGTCATTAATAGCGCCCACGGAGACTCTGCTGTTCATAGAAAATAGAGCAGATAATGATGCACAAACAGGCGCTAGTGATCCAAAATTGGCCGTTTACGGCGACACAGAATCTTCCGTTTTGGCGAGACTGCACATGACACGCTGGAAAATCTTTGTGCGGTGAAAGCGCGAATTGATGCGCAAAAATGCTTGGTCAAGCATGCTAACGGAGGATGCGGGTTGAGAGCATAAGGGCGGGCAAGTCTCTAGCACTAACTTATTACCTTATTAATTTTCTGCCTCTTTTGATTTCTGGAGTTCACTGTGATGTTTTATGAGAGTCATCATTTGATAGTAGTAGGGTGTTTATTTCTCAAATTGTAGAATCGGTTTAACTGTTAGCTCATTTATGAACCCATATCCACTCAAAGAGGTTAGGTTTTCACTTATCTACCAACCCTCTCACATCTCCACTTAGATGAATGAGCACAGTAGCTATAGGTAATAATTTTATTCTTTTTGAACCTGCTTTCACCTTTTTGAGAGAGAATGAGTAAATTGTGGGTAAAATTCTAAGTGAACGCCAATATCATCCAACCGAATAAGGTACTTTTATGTGCCCTTACATATTTGAAAATGAAAAAGTTAAAAATGAAGCTTTACTATCTATAGACCCAAAGGATCCATTGGATAGATATTACATTTTTATGGAAAATAAAGATAGACTCTGTAAATTTATCAAACACCAGTAGGCTAGCAAAAATAAATAATGCAAGTTTTTGGGAGTAACATTATAACAGAAAAGAAAAAGAAAAAGAAAAAGAAAAAGAAAAAGAAAAGAAAAAGAAAAAGCAAGCTCTCATCTTCAAGGGCTCCTCAGCTGCACAATCAATCAATGCCCTCCTCTTGACAGAGTTGAATTCATTTTCCACCTTCCATTATAAGATAATGAGAAGTTACGAAGCTTGCTAATAACATTTTGATACATGATTGAAATAGTAGGTGATAAATAGTGAGCTTTAAAAAATATTCCATTTACTCAACCATTGCATCTCCTGCCCTTATGCCCTTATGCCCATGTGCAGGGGCCAAGGCTCTGCCTTTTGGGTTTTTGTTTCTTGTGGTTCTGACGTATTTCTCCATTGAGTTTCTTCCCGATTCAGCGATAGAGCTAAGGTACAATCTTACAGCGGAGAGGCCATTAGCCCCCCTGGCAGGGTATGCCTGCAAACTTTTATCATTCTCAAAACGGTGGCAGTCCTGGTCATCTACATGATCATAATTGGTATGATTAGAAACTTTGGATTTGTGGGCTACACGATCAATTAAGAGTTAAGACTATTCGGAATTCGAGAATAAAACTGGGTTGGGTTTGTAATGGAATAGAAATTGAAGGAGAGGGATTAATGTTTATTGGATTTGGGACTAGATTTCTGTTTCCCTGTATTTTTTGTAATTTTTAGTAGAAATTGAAGGTATAAAGTTTATACCTTGGGTAATGAAACATTTCATAGTCATTATATACTTCTCAGGTCGAAAGGATTCAGGTTTGGATTTAGTTTCAGTTTGATTACAGGGAAGGATTATTAGGTTCGATGGGTTTGATTTTTTAAAAAACCATATATATACACCTTGCATCTTGTCTTTCTCAGTAAATTCATGATTAGTTGCCATTGATTTGTCAGAGATTAAAGAGAGAATAAATATGTTTCAGAGGTAGTTGAGTTGCAGTGACTAACGGTACTTGAACACGATTAAAACATATTACTTTCTAATTTTAAACCCAAGCATTCTGACCATTCCATGGTTGGTTATTAACTATTTGATGTTTTGAATGCCTCCGGGTCTGTGCTTTCCAGCACAACATCTGATGGAGTTCGTCGTAGAGGAGTTTTAGAAGAATGGTTTGGGTTGTGCTGTAGACCAGCAGAGCTGCTGCTCTGGCTCTGGCCATACTTCTGGTTCCGGATCCCTTGGTATCACTCAGAGACGGGGTCAGTAAATTTTTTTTTTTAACAACTGTGTTCTGTAACTCGGGTTCCACTGTTTGAATTATCTTATTATCTGTTTTGAAAATCAATCGTCTCCATCAATTATTTTAGCGGAGAGATTCATATCCTTTTCAGATTCATCTTTAATCTTGGATAATAGATTACTCTATCGTTTTGAGGGCATTAGTTCCTTGCAGAGAGTGGGAACTCTTCCCAGATATGCTATTTTAAGGGAAAACGCTATATTAGTTCAACCTATATCTAAGAAACGTGGTAACCTTATGCCATATATGTACCGCCAATTAACAAAAGGCTGAATGAATGCATTGATAATTATTAATGGGATTTAGAAAAATTACTGTCTTACTGCAGTGAGCGGAATTTTTAAAATCAGCAGAAGAAGCTTAGCATGCATTGGTTTATGAACGATATAAGTACAGTAAGGCAAAAGAAATGATTAATAAGAATAATGAATTGTACACATATAGAAGTATGAAGTACAGTGAACTGAGGACATGGTACAAAAATGGGTTCAGGTTGGTGTCAAGTAAACAACTGGCCATAAAAATTACTGTTAATTGAGTGGTTCACCCAATGCAATACGATAAAAGTCAATAATGATGAAATGTGAAATACCCAGGGCAAAATTCACTTGTCAAAGCATAAAGGCAACTTTGATGTAATACACATATCTAAAACTAGGTTTCTACGAACCTTGCTCTTCATCTTCCTTTTAACCAACTTTATCTATCATGTGGTAATCAACTTACAAAAAATTATACTTCATGCATTTCCATGTAAAATTGTAAAGAATCTACATTATCATTGCTCTTTTATCCATCATTGATGAATCATGACCATGGTTTCTTATATTGCAACATTCTTTTCTTCTTTTATCCATCATTGGTGAATCATTGGTGAATCATGACCATGGTTTCTTATATTGCAACATTGTCCTAGAAGTCATTCTTCCTTATTCTTGACACGTTCATTTAGTTTATCCATTCTTCCATGCTCATAGTCATGAGAATAAGATTGATTCTATTGATTTTACTAACTTTGCACAACCTCAGAAAAGATGAGAAAAGTCACGTTTCACTCTAGACTTGTTTTAGGATCATGATTTAATTCATGTAAAATAACATTATTCTTGAATTTTGTTGAACAAAATTGAATCCTTGAATTTTTAAATTGGCCTAAAGGAACCCTGCTTCATAAGTTCAATAGTTCTACTAGAAAATTTAAAAAAATTGTTTAAAATATAGTAATTAGGCCTTTTATATGTATATAAAAGAGATCAAATTTGTTGAGCTCAACAACTATGTTTGGTGTACTGGTTGGTTCCTTGTGCTTCAAAATTTAATTATTAAAAAATTCTTCATTTTAACTTGTAACCAAAACTTCTACAAAAGTTGCTAAGCATCTTATATGATATTATGAGAAACATTATCTTGAGCATAATTGTAGATTTTTTGGTGATTTAATCAAAGGTTCACACAAGTTGGTGGTAATAGTGATTTTGAAATGGAAGGAGCGGGAGTGGGAGTAGGAGTGGAAGTAGGAGCAGGTGAATGTGCTGGCATGGGTGCGGGCAAAGATGTTGGTGGGGGCATGAGCACAAGCATGGGAGAGGGAGATGGAGTCGTAGGTTGCAGGCAAAAACGTTGATGGGGGAATGAGCATGGGTGTGGAAGCAGGAGATGGAGTCGTAGGGTGCAGGTGGAGACATTGGTGGGGGCATGAGCATAGACACAAGAGCGGGAGATGGAGTCACAGGGTGCAGGAATATAGGAGCAGGAGGGCAAGGGAGGCTAGGTAGTGTTGATGATTTGATTTGGAGTTTGGGGGATGACCTAGGGATGGGTGCACTTGCTGAGATGGGTTGGAGGCTGAGAGCGGGGGGCATAGAGGCCTGCTCCCGGTAGGAAGGTAGTATGAGGCTTTGGGTGCGCAGCTGTTCTGAAGAGTGGCTGAAAACAATGGAACAAAGCCTCATTGAAAAATTTGTGTCTAGTTGAGTAAGGCCCAGGTTGGATCTAGTTGCAAAGTGGGCACAAACCACGTAGAAAGTGGGGGATTTTGGGGTTTGTTGCATGTTAGGGGATCTATTGTTGTTTATATACTGATCTGTTGAGTAATGTGACCAGGTTTTGGCCGAGGGACCTTGGTTTTATGGAGTGCATGGTCTTGCTTTGACACGGTGGAGGTTGGGTGCACACAAGGAAGAAGACCTGTTTGCCCAGGTGTTGGTGTGGATTAGGGCATTGGGGATCCCATGGGAGATGTGGATGTTGGATTTTCTCAAAGCGTTGGCAGGGTTCTTTGGTGACTTCATTACCCTTGACCGATTTACTAGTTCCATGACGAGGATGGGCTCCATGCGTTTATGCATTTGGAGGCCGCCCTCGTTGAACGACTTGGTAAGAGAAGTGATCTTGAATTTTCTAGACGATGAGGAGAAGATCCAGATAGAATATGAGAATCTTGGAGAACCCACTTATGGGTTGAAAGCTAGGCCATTAGGTTACCAACTGCAAAGTTCAGAGGAAAGCCAAAATCATGGCAAAACCTAAGGAAAAACTAGCAAATGAGATAGGGTGGTTTCAAATATAGAAGGGGCATCTTGTTCTAGAGCCCACAAAGCTAGTGGCTAAGGAGATATGACACTAGGAACCTGTGGGTGGAGCCTCACCCATGTAGTCCCCTTGTACGTTGTAAGGGAGCACTAAATAGCTGGAATTGCTAGATCAGGAACTCTTGCCTCTAGGGAGTTGGGTGTTGGTAGTCAAGGGGTCTTCCAAACCTCCAGTGTTTGAAATTGTTGCACCCAGCTACTGCACTATCGGTGTTGCGGTTGGGGGGGGGGGACTATTTTGGCATCACCTGGGGTAGGGGAAAAGGTTGGGCATCCTAGTACACCTGTTGTGAGAGGAAAATAGACACAAATGGAAATCGACTTGGGGATTCAGAAGACCTTGCGGGAGGTCTTCAAAAAATGGTCATCGGGTTGTCCATGAAGATATTATCCTGGAATTGTAGAAGCTAGGGTACACCCTGCAAAAGAAATACCTTGAAGGAGATTGTTCGGCGTGAAGGATGTGAAGTTGTCTGCTTACAAGAGACAAAGCTACACTAGTCGGAATTTGGTTTGCTACAATGGAATGGTTGGATGTTGTAGTTGGTGCCTTGCAGAGGCAAGGTTGATGGGCTTACCATTATGTCTTGGACACCATTGGTAGTGGTGGTGGATGAGTCTCCTTGGAGCCAAATGGTCCATATGGTCCAGGCAAAATTTTGGCTTACAAATGTGTATGGTGCATAGAATAGGGAGGTCTAGTTACATGAATTACAATGTGTTGCATCGATAGTGCTAGACAAAAAGGGTTGGATTTTGATAGGGGAATTTAATTAGCGTCTCTATTCCTTTGGGAAGCCAAGAATCGAAGGAGATTCCTTTGGGAAAAGATCGAAGGAGAGGGCACTATTCCTTTGGGAAGCCAAGAATCATTGGAGTTTCTTCAAGAGCATAACCTAGTGGACATGGAGGTGGATGGATGTAGATTCACGTAGAGCAACAGGTGGAAAGGTAAAGATTGCATGTAGTCACGGATTGATCATGTGTGGGTAAGTATGAGGTTAGTACTTAGTCTTGATATTCATGTGACAGGCAAAGAGAGGTAGGCTTTCGACCATAGCTCAATCTTGTGCCACTTGTGGGACAACCAGGGGGTGGCTTCTAGACCATTTAGGTTCAAATGTACGTGGCTTACTAAGCCATGGCTGAGACCACTTGTGTAGGACATTTGGTGAAATTACTCTCAAGGGAAGGAGCCTAGAAATTTCCTAAAACATGAATTGCAAACGCTCAAGATGTAGATTAAGGATAGGGCTGTGGTGGATAAATATGATTTTCGTGCCTACTATACTCAGTTGCTCCAACGATTGACAGAAGTTTAGACGAGGTAGCAGCATAGAGAAGATCTGGCGGCAAAGGAACAAACATTGCTAAGGGATTTGCAGGCTCTAGTGTTGGAGGAGGAGGTTTACTGGAGGCAACAAGCTAGAATCACTTGGCTTAGGGAGGGGGGCAAAAACATGTGGTTCTTATTTGTGTCGGCCAAGGAATGAGGGTAGGAGAAAAACAAACTCCAACTATTACATGAAGGGGTTGCTACGAATGATGGGAAGAAGATTGCCAAGCTGGTGCAATAGTATTGGGATAATATTTGTAGTAGAAAAGAGACTACTCCTTTATCAGTGCCGATTTAGCGGGTTATTGGAACTGTTGAAAATCATGCACTACTTATACCTTTCACTTTGCAGGAACTGGAGACAACGATGGGCACAATGAAGACTAACAAGACGCCATGGCTTGATGGGTGGCCCATCAAATTCTTTAGGGAGTTCATAGATATAATCAACAAAATTTTTTTGGATGCTTTTAACTGTATGCTAGGATGGTAGGAGGTACATTGGGAGATCAATTGTTCACGGATTGTTCTGGTGCCAAAAATGTAGATGCCATCTCTACCAGTGCATTTTCGACCAATAGGAATTTGTAATACCTTTATCTAGCTTTTCAATAAGATGCTGGTGCAACCGCCAACACCACTGATGCCTTAGTTGGTAATGGAAAATAAGGTGAGATTTGTAAAGGGCCATTTACTATAGGATCAGGTGATCCTTTTTATAGGAAATCCTACATTTGTTTTGGATTTCAGGCTTCCATGGGATGTGTGTGAAGCTTGATATCAAGAAAGCTTATGATACGGTAAGTGGGCAGGTGCTGTAGGCAATCATGCTGTGAAAAGGATTTACATTAGAATTTGTGAATTGTTGCCTTCAAATTTAGGCATTAGTAAGATATTTGTTTGATATTGAGGGCAAACTTTAGGGTTTTGAGGCACCTAGAAGGGGGCTGCGTTAGGGAGACCTACTATCACCCTTGTTCTTCATTCTGATGATGGACTTGTTGCAAGGGTACTACGAGTTGGATGGCTTTTGTGGTGATGGTGGTTGGGGTGCATTGCATTGCAAAGCACTACGTAGATGACACAATCGTCTTTTCTCGTGCAACTATGCCTCAAGCAGTGGTGCTCTAAAACGTGCTAGTGTGGATGGAGATTGAGCTAGGGTTGGAAGTCAATAAGGCAAAGTTGGCATTGCACCTAGTCAATACATAAGTGTAGGTGAAGAGTAGGATTTGCCAAACGTTGGGTATCTTGCCAGGGATGTTGCATGATTCCTATCTTGGGATGTCAATGTTTGAATGCAATAGGAGGCCAACATGGAATGCTTTGGTTTAGAAATTAGAAAGGAAGACTGCACATTGGACTAATTGCTTTTTGTCTAGAAAGGGTAAAATTCTTTTAGCTTTGTCTATGTTGATGGCAATGGCAAGGTTTACGGCTTCCACGGTGTGTCCTCCAATGGGGGTAATCCAAAAAATTGACCAGATCCTCTAGCATTTTGTTTGGTTAGGGGGGTAAGGGAGGAGAGAAGCTCCACCTTGTTTGTTGGGAAAAAACAGCAAGAGCCAAGAATGTTGGGGAAATTGGGTTGCTGACCTTTAATGACGAAGTTTTGTTGTGGCTGCAGAGGTTGGCCAATCGGCTGATGGAGCAAGGGGAGTGACATGAGCAGTGGATCAACATTGTGAGGCGGAACTACCAGTTGTGGGAGGTTGGGTCAAGGGGCCCACGGTTCTAGGTGGAGCTATGTAAGCATGCCACTTAGATGAGAGAGTGTGGACTGTTGGGCAAAGCACCCAGAGAAATAATACAAAATAGGTACATGCTAATTATTGGCTGGAGGGCCATATGGTAGGGTAGGTTACCTAAGAAAATTAAGGTGTTCGTGTGGCTCATTGCGCATAGGGTGTTGTCGGTAAGGGGATTCCTAAGGGAGAGAGGTTTGGACATTGACCCCTAATGCTCGTTATGCATGGTGGTGGATGTAACCATTAATCATTTGCTATACCAATGTGCTTACATGTTGGCCACTTGGCGGGGAGTTGGGCTAGCTCTACTAGTCTAATCAAATGGTGGTGAAAAGGCGACTACGATGTTATGGGTGGTGTGGAGACATCACATCAATTTGATTTTCAGAGCATAAAGGCTATTGCTGTCGTTTGCTACTGTTAATGATGGGCTTCGTCTATGGGAGGAAGTGGCACATAGTATGGGGCTGCAACAATATCAAGAGTTGGCAGTGCAGGATTTTAAGGGAAATGATGAGTTGTGGACGCTGATCCAATGGATTGGATGGGTAGAACTGTTGCCCTAGATCAATGGGGTGCCAAACCTTGCGAATGACACTTTTTTCAGGAACTGGGAGGGGGAGGAGACAATGTTCCATGGAAAGAAAATTCTATTAATTAAATCGGTGGTGGCAGAGGCATTGGGGGTATTGAATGGGGGAGCAAAGATTTCACTGGTGATGAACATCTATGCATACACGAGTGACTTTTTTTGTGGTAGAATGTCAAAAATGGCTAGTGGTCATGTGCCTAGAATTACATTGCCATCAGTATGGCAGACATCAACGACGTTGGTTGATAGGTTCCTCATCCAATCCAGAACTATGTCAAAGTTGATGGATGTTCACTTTGCTTTCCTACACTACCTAAACCATGGGGTGCATGTTAATTTGCCAAGTTTTTTTTTTAAATCCCTCCTGCGGTGAAGATCGGGGAGACATTTGGGACTTGTTTTGGTTCTTTGGTGACATGGTATGGTAGTGTTGTCAACAGTGAGTTCAATGCCTTTTTTGGTTTATCAATGGTGGAGGTTTTAGGACTCTTAGGGGGGCATCAAGTTGGGTTTTGGCTAGGACCAGGAGGTGGCCGTTGAGGCTAGTTTGTCGCATGAAGCAAGGGAGGGGCATGAGCAGGAGTCCTTACCACTGGTTGAGGTGTGGAGGGCGAGGTGTGGAGGGCTTGTAGGGAGGTGGTTGTGTAAGCATGGGCAGCAGAAAGGAAGGTTTGGGAGGCATGTTGGGCAGCTCATGAGGAGGACTTGCAAATGGCTGTGAATTTGGCAGAGAGGCAAAGGGAAGAGTTGCAGGGTTTGATTTGCAAAGCCCGGCTACAACAAGAGATGATGAGACTGCAACTCATGTATGATGACTTGTGTGAGAAGATATGTGCGAAGATGGAGTGGGAATCATGAGTGGGGATGGATAAGCCATAGTAGGGCACGACAGAAATTTAGGATTGGGAGGGATCATTGCCTGGGGTTGGCTTAGGCGGCTATTGGGAGAAGTAGCAACGATTGCAGATTGTTCTATGTGAGTTCGGTTGTATGGTTGGGTGTGAGTTTTTTTTTAGTGATTTGTTGTTGTGGGGTTCCTAAATTCAGGTTTGTAGGGATTGTGTAGTAGGAGGCTTGTGCGAGGCCTAGATGTGTCTAGAAAGGTCTTGAAACCTTGTTTTGGGGTGGGAGAGATTGCGTGATATGATGAAGGTTTTTGTGTTGGTGTTGGCACTTGGCGAACACATTGGGTTTGTCAGAGAGGTGCTTGCATGCTGATCCTGTTTGTAAATATTTCTTTTATTTTCTTCATAATAAAACCTGAACTCTTCTAAAAAAAATAATTGTAGATTTTTGAGATTAGAAATTGATTTTCAATAAATTATTAATTTGATTTAATATCACTAGATATATATATGAACTCAATTTGCCCTTGTTTCTTAGATTCTTTGAGATACAACTCAACATAATCAGTAGCATTGCTATTGTATTTCTAGTCATCGTAGTAGCAATTGCTCTTATCAAGCTGATTTGTGGTGGCATTCACATGCCTAGAATTCTCCCCCTAATGTCCATGATGTGACATCCTTCTGGAAACTTTGTTTATATTTGCCACTATAATGGCAATGCTTAATTTTTGTTTTCAGAGAATATATCTTCTAGGATTTTGACCTTGATCACAATTGTTAAATTTTAAGGCTTATGTTGGTTAATTTGATTATGATGCAATTCACCCTATACAAAATGTACCACAATATATCTTTTGACAAGCTTTTTTGGAATCTTCTATTTGGAGAGGGTACCATGGCTGATGTATTAGCCAAATTTGATGATGATCTAGGGATATGTTATAGCTCACTTCTCAATGATCTCGTGATACGTGATCTGTTGTACTTAGGTTGATAGAAATCCTTTGTAAGTGATCTTTTTCATTTAATTATTAGAATACTTATCTTCAATTTTATGATTCAGGGCATCTAAATTATATCTTCATGGATAGTTTTATTGCCCTGTCGACTAATGTTTTCAATGTGATCAAAAAGTAGGCAAATAACAATGACAAAAGCAGCATGGTTATGCAACTGAGAAGAAGGGGCAACCAATGCAAGATCTTCGTGGTCCACCAGATACCATCTCTTTCATTGCCATTCATGCATGACAATGGATCCAGGGTTGGTAATGCTTCCAAGTATGGGTTTTCAACATCCATGCTGGATAGGGTACAGGCAAATGTCAGCCACAACATTTCTCCTGTCCTAGAATTTATGCTAACAATGGAAGCTCAAAATTTTTTTTGGTGAGGAATAAATCTCTTAACTATGAGTGAAACACAAATAGCATTGAAGATGAATACAATATTTTCCTATCATATCTTAGAGCAGGTTAGATATAAGTGGGATATTGAAATTGGAATTTTGGGTTTTTTGTTCCACATGTTAACAAAAAGAACATTGGTATTTTTTCTTAACAATATTTTTGAAATTTTATTGTTGAATAGATTTGGGCAGATCTCATAAAATTTCAATTAGAGTTTAGTTTCATTATTTAAAATAAATTTAAAGCAGTATAATATAAAGACAAACAAAATATTTTTACATACATGTGGGCTAATGTGGAAGGTAAGAAGCAATTTCATTTACACCACAATAGATTTAATAAATTAGATGTAAAAGCTCACTATCTCTTAGCTATCTTTTCCATCAAGTATTAAAATGCTATCAACAAGCTTCTCTTAAGTTTTTATCATCCTAGAATTGAGAGTAAAATATGAATTCAACTCACCTGAGCACATTTGTAGGTTGTGCAGATTAGGAGACCTTGAAGATGAGTTACATGTGTTTCTTTCTTGTGCTATGACTACTCATTTGAGACAATGTTACCATGTTACAGCAAAAAGCCTGTATGATTTCTTTTTGATGCCTCCATTGGTGCTTGATCAATTTGTAGAGTCTATCTTTATTTTTCATGAAAATATAATATCTATCCAATAGATCCTATGGATCTTCAAACGTAATAAAGCTTCATTTCATTTCATAAAAACAATGATTGTTTGTAAATATAAAATTCAAAAATAATAGGACAAACTCTTATCAAAAAGCCATAATACAAAAAATAAAATTTAATTAGAATGAAGAAATAAGAGATCGTTGGTTAAGCTAAGCTAAAGGGAAAACATCTTTTATTCATGTCCAATCTATCATAATGGTAACTAGTAGTTAAAATAAAACTGTAGAACACACAATATAGATGCAATTCTACGTTGGCATTATGAAAAATTATTTTTGTTTATTTATAAACTTTATATAATTTCTAATAAAACAAAATGATGAATATAATCTAAGAAAGCAATGAAATTATGTGTTACAATCCATCAATACAACTTGGCATGTATTACAATAAAATAGGGGTAATACCACACATGTATATATACAAAAGCAAATAAAAGAACTGTGACATCCCCATTCCTGAATGGTGTTGCTGCATAACAAAGATGGTGTCTCTTTATAACAAATGTTGTGTTTATTGTAAAAAGACCTGAAAGGACAAGTTGTAAGTAAGACTTGGATAATAGACATGTGTCTTGAGGTGACCTTTGGGAGTTTGACCTAAGGTATCTATACTTGGGCATTACAGTTTGTATCGTCATGGAGTTGTAGAGCTGGTAAAGGCAAATAATAAGTGCCAAGTGAAGTAGGATAAGAAGGCAATTGGCCATCCCTTTTGGTTAGGCCTAAGTGTGGTGGTAGTGTTGGATAGCTTTTAAGGTATAAATTTCGAAAAAAGATAACCTCAAGGAACATTCAGGGTATGACCTATATACTTTGTTCCACATTAATAAAACATTCTTTTATTTTTCCTTCTGCATTTCCTTATCATTTTCTTTATGCATAATGTCGAATGTAATGTATATTTGACATTTGCCATGACATCCAGGAACGAGATGTCACAAGAACTAACACTCATCATCATCATTCTAACCTTTTTCCAAAAAATGGACTCTTCTCCTTTATGACTCCATCTATTGATAATTTATTAAGATAATCTTCAGTCATTTTTCCATGTATTTTTTGGTTTTCCTAGAATAGTGATATAACAATCTTTTTTATTAAGCCCATTATTTAATCTTCTATGATATGCAATTTATCTCTTTTTGTAACATTAATATCATCTACGCAATTGTAGTTTCAACATATTAATTTGTTATTCATGCCTCTGTTTTTACAGTGCAACATTTAGTACCATATAAAATAACAATCTTGGTTACTCTCCTGTAATTTTCTTTTTGCATTGTGGTCATTCTACATCAATTTTATTTCTTATAACCATCTAAGCTAATTGGTACTGCTATTTCACCATCATTTATGTTGTTATTGAAATTACATATGCATATATTTTGTAAACATTCTGATTTGGGAGGATGTCTCACTTTTCCATTTTAAAAGCAATATTGAAACTAAAACCTTATTGAGTCCTTAGAAGCTTTGGATCTATTGGATAGTAGAAGTATACCTGTTATGAGTTTTGAAAACATCACAAACAGAATTATTATTGTTTGTTAACATGTGGAAGAAATCATCCAAAGCAATATCATCTGTAAATTCCATACATCAAGGGATTTGAAATTCTATATTTAAAAGTAATGATAATATAAGATAACTGTGTTTTAAATATCTGCAATAACAAGCATGCTGCACATTCATGATTTACAGAACACAGGCTTTGATTGTCAAAAGTTTAGAATAGATCTGTATGAAAATGTATTGTACGAGTATGCTGGTGCTTCTCCTCTGCTTGCTTGGGAGGTCAATCCTTGGTTTCCACATTCAATTATGAACACTAAGCTCTTCCATCTCATTTATGAATTATGAAAGAAAATTGTAATTACATTTGCCTAGTTTGGTTTTTTAGCAAAAGGAATTGCTTTCAGATGTTTTCATAGTTTGATTTTGATGGTAGGAGGCCTACAAGTCCGACAAACCTAAGAATAGTGTGATATCAAGTAAACCAGAGGAAGCAAACACAAACTGGAGTTTCTTGTACCTTGGTGGGATCTGCCATGCCTCTAGGAATCCTTGTTTCAGGTAGTCTTAGAAATTAGTATTCTTATAATTAATAACAGAAACTATTGTTCCATTATTTTCAGTGTGTTATTGTATCGTAAGGCACAAAACTGTTGCTTACTGTGAATGCTGTCAATTATTACATTATGACGTTATCATTATCATAAGCCGAAATTTGTCAATTTTGCTTTTCAAGCAAAGGTGATTTTTTTGGTTGTTTTATGCAGGGGAAGACAAGCCTATGCATGAAATATCATTAATAGTGTCATTCGTGGCCTCATCAGTTTAGAGAGAAAAGAGGCTTGGTAGGGGTTGATCTAGCTGCCATGGTAAGAGTGCAAAAGAATGTAGGGGAACCATTTAAGGTACCTTATTACAAATGCTCCATGAATTCATCCAGGCTCGCCATACCTGGTAAGTTCCGCTAAATACATTTCGAATTTCATTGCCATGATTTCCATCTTATACTAATAGTAGTTGCGTTTCGTTGATTTATTTTTAAATTTTTTGTTGGGTAAATAATTACTAAAGAAACTGAATCATATGATTTCTTCAGCTTCGCAGCTAGAAAATGATGGAGCTCTGAAGAAGAAGAAGCCCTTGGACGTGGGGTATTGATGTTTGGGCCTGGTAATTGGAAGGAAATCAAGGAACATGAACCATTATTTCAGAATTGATTTACTGTACAAATCAAAGACAAGGCAAGAATTTTGTACTTTTATAAATAGGTTCTTATTTCTAAAGAGCTGGAGTACCGGTACAGATTATTTGTGATACATATTCTGTGTTTCACTAACTTAAAATCTTATTGGCATTCTCTTCCTTTGTTTTTCAGGTTTTATATTGAATACGCAGTGCCGATAAATGAAAGGAAACTAACGACAAGACAAGGAAAACAAAAATGAGCAACTCATATTGCAGGAATCATCATTGTCAAGATCTCTTGTTAAAGAACAACGATTGAAAAAAGTGACGGAGTAGGAAACTATGTTAAAACAAGAAGAACTACAAGAGTATAATGAGGCTCAACTTTTAGCTATAGAAGCCATGGAATGTGCTCTTATCAAGCAGACGAAGGTGGAAAAGTCCAGACCGTGGTCCGAAGCACATGCATCATACAAATCTTGCTTGGAGAAAATGATAAGAGATGTCATGCATTGGTATGTTTTAACGTTACATTTCTGTGTAGTGATTATTACTCATACTCTAATTTAGGGAACATCTAAAATCAATCCTTTTGTATTACAGGAGTATTATGTACAAAGAGAAAGGCAGGCTTAACCAAGTTGCCTATACAACACTCCTTGCCACACTGGAATCACAGAAGGCTACATCTGATGCAGCTGAAACGAATGTCATGAGAAAGCTTAAGGACAAAGAGGATTTGAAGGCATTTTTACATCCATACTTGGAAGAGTTAAGGACAAACATGAAAGTGATCACTGTATTAATAATGACAGTTTAAAGCTCATTGAAATGGTAACAGACAACTTGCCTAATTCAGATTCAGATTTACCAGCTATTTTTCCTATTGTTGATATCAAGCCACTAGCCAATGAGATAGATGATGTCATCAAAGAAGGCACAGAATTTAAAGACACATTGTCCAAGCTGAAGATCCAAAGCAAATGTAATGCCATTCAGAGAGGCCAAGTAGCGAGCTGGATGTTGTTGTTGTGGGTTATGAGTATAGAGGCGAAGAAAGAGTAAGAACTGAACAGGCTGAATCTGTGGGAGATAACCTAGCAGCAGGTACAAATTTTAGGTCTGCAGAACATCAACAAAACTGGGGCAAGGAAGAAGACTGTGGATCAGGAATTAGAGACTATAATTTGGTTAAACAAGGAAGGTTGTAATCCGTTAGGGGAAGAGAGGCATAAACTAAGCCCAGATAAATGAGGGAGCCCAGAAACAGCAAATACATGTTTGGATCAAACAATTGCAAATGTGGCGAAGCTTGAATATCAAATGTCTAATCATGTACAGCTTCCACATGCTGGTCTAATGGAGGTTCCTTTAAAGATTATAATGAGTCCAAAAATGATGGCATAGAAACTATAATCAGCTTGACAAACAACATGTCGATAAAAAAGAGTTGGACAGTGGAGAACTACGAGATAACCGTCAATTATTTGTGTGTCGAAACAACAAAACAATTGATGGTATGTGTTCTTGCCATGGTTGCATGGATATTGGACATGAAAGGATTGATAAGCACAATGTAGCAACATCATTTATTAGCCATGATTGTTTTCCTTCCAATCCGAATTTAGAGGTTCTCAAGCCAATGTCCAAAAGGCAAAACTTTTGGTAGATGAGCCCTTCACTAATCTATGCTAAGAAGTGAAAGTGCTAAAGTTCATCCACTGTGAATTCCTTGGATATCATGAAAATAAGAGAAGCCTCTCATAGAATAGGAGAGGACGACAATATCAACATAATTAAAAGTGGTCTGGCTACCTCTATGAAGACCTATACAAATATATGGAAAAAAGTTGTTAAAAAACTAGAAGGTGGGTTGGATGATTAAAAATCCAAATATTTAATGAATACATTCAATTTCTTTCTACTCTAGCATAAATCTTATGTGGCCACTTTGTAAGTGGAAGCAAGTCTAAACTATTTGCTAATGGCACGTTGAGTGGCATTTCATATATCTATTATAAAACTTGGATTTGGGGAATGTTTTGTGTCCTATGTTTATAGTCTAGCATGTTTGGTTAAGGTTCTTGGTCTCTCAAGATGTGCCCTTGTCCCTTGTGCCACACTTCAAGGTTGTGTGCATGATTCTAAGCTCCTTAGGATGATTTTGGCTTTATTTGTATGTCCTAAGTTCCTTCTGGCATGCTTTCATGGGTTTCAGCATTCATCTGGGATTCAATGTACAAAGTGTGATTTTGGACGGGTGTTGGGGGAGTGGGGTGCTGACTATCCTACATCAACGTAAGGACATTGATGCATCTCCTACTAGACCTGATTTAGCCTTCTTTGCCTGTAGTGTGATTGGGATAGGCTTGGGCTATGTTGATGGACCTTTGTTTATGCCTAGGCGTTGACAAATCTCCTTTCTTTGTGAAAATTATAAATACTTGGGTTAAGCCCTCACACATAATATTTTTATAACTTTAATTTCATTTTGGCTTTTGGTGTCTAGTTTGTGTGAAGAGCTCTTCCTCTCTTGGGTAAGTTGATTCCTTTCCTTGTTATGTGTCTACTTTATGTCATCACTTTCACAAGTGCAACTAGACTTTACTACATTACTTACATTGTTAAAACCATTTGGTTAATGCGGATAGAGTTTAGTGTTTGCATAGTGAATAAAACTTATAGTCTTTCCTTATTCTACCGTTGATGTATTAAACATAAAAAATAACAAAAACATTTATATAATTTTCATTTTGATCAAGTTGCGATGATTCATTCCTTATCCAAGGAGGTTGTAATCATATGACACGGTGTTAGGCCATTAAGGTTATGACTAAGAGTCATTTTATTGCATTATGTGAGTGGTGTTACATCTATTTCCAAGAGGGATTATGACATGAGCATTATGATTATCCTCAAGAGGAATTGCAATGCAAGAGTGTTTATTATTATTTTCTTCTTATATCCATAAAAATTATTGAAACACCACCAATTTCAGGCTTTTGCGTCTTCAACAGCAAATTTGTCTAAGTGTCGGCAAATTTTTTTTATAGTGTGGTGTTACACTCTCTAGCGTAGCACATATTGAGGCTTGTTTTGCAAGATTTTTCTAAGTGTCAACAAGAGTTGCATGAAAAGTTTTTCTAAGTGTCCTGTTACACTCTGGATTTGCCTACTACACTCCTTAGCATAGTTAGTGTAGCACACACTTCCATGGCCAGTTTGCCCAAGTGTCAAGTCAGAAGTGGTTAAGGGTTGCTTTGGATGGATGAAACAGTTTGGCAAATTTTCTATCTTCTAGGTTGTCACGCTTGCTATGCTCCCTAGTGTAGCCAGCATAACATGTCCTAGTGGCCAATTCGTCCAAGTACCATGCCAGAGGTTGTCAGAGCTGCTTGGGATGGACAAAATAGTTCAGTAAAGTTTCTATCTCTTGGGTTGCTACGCTCTGTTACCCTCCCCAGCGTAGCACAGGTTCTAGTGCCTAGTTTTGCTTAAGTGTTGGACAATGATCTATCAAGCTAGCTCAACATGGAAGAGATATTTGACACATTTCCCAACTTTTGAGGCTACCTCTCCTATTACACCCTAGAGCATACTTGGGTTAAGCCCTAGGAAGATTGTAGATTTTGTCAAAATTTGGTTAAGTGTCTATGTTATGCTCCCCAGCGTAGCTAGCATAACCAGTGTCAAACTTCAAAATTTTGCAGNAAAAAAAGTGAAACAGAGCTTAAGAACGAAAAAATGCACCACCCCAAAAATGGGAAGCGTAACTATTACTAGGCAAGATGTGAGAATGGTATGTGGTGTCAGGCAGGCATAGTGGCAGCGTAGCAATGTAGTCACAATCTCTGGGACACCCAGGACATGGAGCTAATGGCTATAGTGGAGACTAAACTTGCTGAGTTGGCTATTGTTGTGTTCTATAAGTGCAATGCAATGATAGACTGTGTTTTGGAAGGCACAAAGGTGTGAAGCTCAACTACTTAGGTGCAAGAGTTCCAATNATTTTAACTTTTTGAGCATCATTGGAACTCTTGCACCTAAGTAGTTGAGCTTCACACCTTTGTGCCTTCCAAAACACAGTCTATCATTGCATTGCACTTATAGAACACAACAATAGCCAACTCAGCAAGTTTAGTCTCCACTATAGCCATTAGCTCCATGTCCTGGGTGTCCCAGAGATTGTGACTACATTGCTACGCTGCCACTATGCCTGCCTGACACCACATACCATTCTCACATCTTGCCTAGTAATAGTTACGCTTCCCATTTTTGGGGTGGTGCATTTTTTCGTTCTTAAGCTCTGTTTCACTTTTTTTCCAAGCATTTTTCTTTGATATTAAGCATAACTCTTGCACTTTTTTGTTGTTTGATACATATTTGCACGGTCACATCACTGTTTTTAGACTAGGACACCTTGTTATGCTTTGGCTTAGCTGGTCTCGGTGTTTGTGCGTAACGTAGTATAAACCCTTCTCACATATAGTCATTTTAACACCACGTAAGTTCTTGTCTGATCGACCAGATCATTTAGGGTGCCTTGTTTCCATTTTCTAGTATGGCCCTCACATAGATTTGGGGTTAGGTTATATGCTTGCTAATCTCTCAGTGTTCCAGCCACATATGTTTTTGGACGTCACAATTTTTTGGTGCTAGAAGGAGGGTCTCTCATTCCTTCTGTGCTCAAGGGTAGTCCCACGTGCTTTTTGCATCTCTGTTACTAGTTGCAAGTTAGCGTAGACATAACACCCCTATGGACTTACCACAATAGTAGCTAGATCATAGGCTAGCCTAGGAGTTGTTTGCGTTTTGGTTGGTACTTGTTGATTCCCTTAGAACCCTGTAGGACGAAAAGCCCAACTACGCCTGTCATGTCAAGCTTTGAGCACTCTGGAGAGCGTGACAACCCCTCAAAATGTGATAATCCCTCAGAGTGTAACGAGCGTAATGCCAGAGTTAGTCACTTTTTGACAGCATTTCTAGAGTTGGTCATTTTTTGGCCCATTTTCACAGTTTGCATACTTAGCCTTTTTTTCAACGTTTTCTACATTTAAGCATTTTCTATCAACGCTTTATTTTCTTATGTTTTCCTAAACAACAACATGAATCCTGTGAACACTTCAATCTCTGCTTTGAGCATGGAGGTAGTTCATCCCATTCAATAGGTGGTAGACATTAAACAAGCGCTTAGTCTTGTACAACCACAATGGTAGTCACTCATATTGTGTAACTGATCGTTAGAATACAGAGCGTTGGACAACGAAAGATATAACTTCCTTTGTGCAAAGCTTCAGTAGGTCCTGTCCTTAAATCGCCAAGAAATAAAAGCAAAGCGAAGCTTTGAAATCATTCACCGATATGGGAAGGAGTTCCTTCCTACCCTTGATGTGTTCATCCTGCTCATTGACACCTTTAGGTGGCTACTAGACCAACTCATTAGGGTAAGGAGTTCCTTCCTACCCTTGATGCATTCATCTCGCTCACCGACACCTTTAAGTGGTTGCTAGACCAACTCATTAGGGTAAGTGGGCCGAAAGAACAAGATGCAACATCAAACTATGACAAGCCCTTGCTAGATGGGCAAGAGGAGTTTGAGTCTCGTTTAGAGAGCAGTGTCCCATTTTATGCCTTTGTCACAATCATTTGCTTTCTTTGAGGTAGCAGTGTCACTTTTGCCACCTAAGTCCATGCTTGTGGTAGCTAGCCACCAAGTACTACATGCACAACAAAGTGCAAGACCTTCTACCACTTGCCCCTTTGTCATCTCCTCCCAGTCTATGCAGCCTTCCCTGCCAACATCTATGATGCTGACTCAGTTGTATGTGCACGCGATGCCTATATCTTAGCCATAAACAAGTTAGGTGTCCTTCATCCCAACCATCTTAGTAGCACCTCCAACAATAGCCCAAGCCACAACTACGTGGTGGGCTGTGACCTCTGTGCCTATGGTACAATTGTTGCACATTCCCCAATACATGCAACAACAACCTTAACAAGCGTCCCATGTGATGGCATAGCCCATAACAGGGCTATGGGTTATTCAGACGACACCACAAGCAGCGCAACCAGTGCAACCTGATACGATGTCCTCGAGTTTGGACCAAGCGTTCCACCTCATTCAAACTCTCATGGAGGAGGTTAGGCAGCTTAAAGTGACCAACTTAGAAATGGTCCATGTGATGGACTTCTATCAAGATGATCCCATTAGTCCTATGGTCCCATCGCTAACTCTGCTCCATGGGGTCCAACTTCCTCAATTTACAAAGTACAATGGTGAGGGATACCCCAACGCCTACCTTGTAACTTTTCGTTCTGAATGCCTACTTTTGCAAGTATGGCCACACACAATCATCTGCGTCTTTTCCATGTCCCTAATCAGCAAGACTCTCGATTGGTATCATGCACTCCCTAGAGCTTCTATGTCAACTTTGGAGGAGTTTCTCAACCAATTTGTAACTCGCTTCAAATACAACTTGAAGCTCGAGGCCACCCTAGACCAACTAATGAACATCAAGCAAGGAGTGCTAGAGTTAGTACAAAAATTCATACAATGTTGAAGCGCTTCCCTTAATGAAATTCATGAGCTAATAGCAGAAACTCACATTCTAGCTATCTTTAAGGGTGCAGTAAATGACTTTATTAAATCAAAACTGTACTATTTAGCCTCACACTCTCTTAGCCAAGCTTTTGCTCAAATGAAGAGCATACAAGATGCGGCGGAAGCCAGTAAGGATCCAACCTATGTGGCCTATAAAAATGTGCATATGAAAAAGGACAAGGAAAAAGGAAAGACAACAATAATCGTTGCAGCTGTGGCTGAAGAAGCTAGATCCAATAACACTCAGCCAATGGCTAAGGTGCCTAAAGTCCTAGCCAACAACAATAAGGCATCAGGTTCTGGCACTACGGTAACCAACTAGCCCACATCATCAGTGGCTACTAGGAAAGCTCCCTAACAATCAAACTTTGAGTGCAAGGAATGCTCAAAGTACACCCCCTTTCCCCTTAAGCTATCTGAGCTCTTGGATTAGTTTCATAGTGTTGGGTGCATCTTACACAAACAAATGTTTGAGGATGCACGAAAATGCCATGAGAGGTACTATGAGGTCCTCAAAAAATCCTTTGCAGCTATGTCAAATAAGCCCCTAGTCCCTAAAAACTTTAGATTGGACCAATTTCTGCAACTATCATTAGTTGCATGGCCATGAAACAAACTACTATTTGGCATTAAAAGATAATATTCAACGCATGATTGATCAAGGAAAACTAGTCAATGAAAGTCTACAAGGATCCCCTCAATGCTAGTAGTGTAGATTACATCATCAATGTTATCAGCATTGATGACAATGCAAAACTAGCACATGAACCATTTATGGTTTGTGTGCCCTCTGGTGACGTTGGGGCCTTAGCGTCGACTAGACCACAAATCTCTTTTGTCATCAAAGTGCCACCTCGAGCGGCCATGAAACACCTTTTGTCATTAGGGTGCCAAGACTTGTGGATCCCCTACCTACTCAGGGTTTAGTGGTGGAAACTATGTCACATCCTGCCCACCCAAGGTCATACCCTAAGAGACCTAATGAGCGTCTTGTTGACAAAATGATCATGAAATGCATGGAGTTAGGTCCTCCTAAGCCCATCTTGTTGTTAGCCATCTCGATGGCCTCACCATCTCAGACTACTAATGCATGTACAAACAACTGACAGATAGGCATTGAGGCTCAGAAGCTCTCTGCATAACCAAAGGCTAAATCCCCTCCTAAGGAGATTCATCTCTTGGGTCACATGGAGGAGGTAAAAGCCACCAAAACAATTAATAGCGGGAAATATTTTTTGGATGCACTAGCACAAGTTAAATAGACCCTCAAATAAAAGAACACAACGTTGAGCTTGTATGATTTAATAATGCCCTCTTGTACTCATCGCGAGGCAACATCTATTCTTGTTAAGGAAGATTTTCTAGTAGACGAAAAGGCCATTCATGCTATAATGCTTCCCCCCACAAGCCAAGAGTCAAGGTCAACACCCTTAACATTTTGTGATGAGGTAGTCAAGGTTGACCTTGAAAAGGATCAGGTAACCAGTGCACCCATGTTTATAATAATTCATGTAGGCTAATATAAAATTCGTAGGGTACACGTTGATGAGGAGTGACAACTAATGTCATCCCATTCTCCATCTTTGACAAGCTTGGCTTGGTTGATCAGATCAAGTTGACAAAAACAACATGCTTGAAATCCTTCAATGGAGCACATGTTGTTGTAAAAGGAATGATCATGATAGCTTTCATGGTAGGGGAGTAATTCCCCACTAATGTTGAATTCATTGTAGTTGAAGAAATGTCTAGATTCAACCTAATCCTAGGGAGGTTGTGGCTAGCCTAGCTACGAGTCATTTCTTCACCTATTCACCAAGAGATCCACTTGCCCTATGAGGATGGAGAGGTGGTGATCTATGGTGACAATGTACCCCCCTGACCATCAACAACGTAGATATAGAACAAGGATCAAAGGTAGAGTTCTCTAAAGACACATTGCCTGTTTAGGGTGAAAGTTAGTGTTGTCTAGCTAATCCTAAACAACCAAGCAAAGTGAGTGACCTCCTTGAGGAAGCTTTCTAGGTAGAATTACCTTTTTGTGCAATAGACGAAGGTCTAGGCGAATACTATCTTGTGCCTCCTAGGCCTTATGCACCTCCCAAGCCGCATCAGGTTAGAAAACACTTACATGACTAAGGCATGCCCTTAGTTTGCCTGCATGTTTCACTTACCCTTTGTTCTTCGCTTGTACAGTTACGATTGCATTGTTATTTACATCTTGCATTAGTTATTTCATTTCTTTGGTTCATGCAGTTTTATTCAACCTTTTTGAAAAAAAAGCCTAAAAAGGCCTTAAACTATCGCATGGCTCGCTAAGGCCTAAAATTGGAAACTTGCTCTTTTTTTATGCTGCAGCTCAAAAAGGCCTTAAATTATCGCACGTCCCGCTAAAGCCTAAAATTGGCAACCAAATTTCTCTCTATGTGATTGCTCAAAATGGCTTTAAACTAGCGATAACCCAAAATGACCTTAAACTAGTGATGCCCTTTTGCCATGGCTTTAAACTAGCATGGGGCCCACAAGGGGCCTAATTACATCAATCAAATCGCAAGTTAAAATTACAACAACATTACATAAAGTACATCAAAATGACAAGCAAATAATCGTCACATTTCCATTAAATTATTAATAAGATATATAGTTCAAGTTTACATCTTGGACATAAAATCTCCAAAAGTATAAAATTGCCCAATAGTAGGCCTATGTTTTGGGCATTTCAGCCTGTAGTGTGTAGTGGAGGCTAAGGTTCTTCCTCT
Organism: Gnetum montanum; assembly: GCA_015680685.1. Lineage (NCBI taxonomy): Eukaryota > Viridiplantae > Streptophyta > Gnetopsida > Gnetales > Gnetaceae > Gnetum > Gnetum montanum. Next base: position 125,550 of record MNCI01002737.1, on the reverse strand, counting down.
TCCTCTTCATCTGCTGCTCCATTGGGTCCTACACCATTACTTGGAACCTGCATTAATTGAAAATAAAATAATTAATTAGCCAACAAATAAGATGACATGCAACATTATAATAAAGTAAATAAAAACAAAAGCAAACTACACCAACTTGAGAAGGACCTACATCCATGTCTAGGGACATCTTGTTGAGGCCTACCTTCAAGCATCGGAGGATTTCGTCCTCTAATAACCGTGTCTAGTCCTCCTTACCAAGGTTAATACCTGCGAAGGTTTTTCCTTTCTCTATAGCTATCCATGAGGGCAGCCTCAGTGAAAACCTAGTAGAAGTGGCCTCTCTTGAAGGTACAACAATGTGTCTCTCTAGGGTTCCACTCACCACTATGTTGTTGGTGAATAGTTCATAAGCCTATGTTGTGTTGATTGCATCAAGAAATATCTCTCAATAGTGATGCTCCATGGACTCATCTTTGTACTTTTTACAGTATGTCTCGTGTTCTTACTTGTAGTGTGCTTGTGATTCTTTTGAGTCTAGCCCCATTGGTACACTTTCACATTGTAATCCTTCTAGTCTTGATTCTTCCTTGCTAGTAGGTCCATCTATAATCGTTGCTCAATCACCTCATGGGTAGCTTCGTTCTTGCCTCAAACAGCTGACCAATACCTAGTAGAATTAATTTCAGTAGTGCGTCGGCTATCGTCTAGTTTGTCATGTGCTTCCAGGAAGTCATAATGGGACTACAAGTCCTCCAATTTTGCATCTTGGCCTACCCCCTTCTCCTAAAGCTCTGACACCTATTTCCATAGATGCTTGTTAACGTGCCTGCACTTCCACAATGCTCTCGCGAAGTACAATGTGCATTTTCTTGCCTCGTCATAAATGTGGTAAGGCACTTGCTCCACCTCAGAGGGAAACTCAAGCACAGCATCAACCTGGACTACCCTATTTGGGTCCCACTTAAGATGTGAACCTGTCACCACATAATAGGCAAGACAACGTTAGCCATGAACCAAGCAAGTAAATTAGTAGAAAAAAATATAATAAAAATAGACACACTAATCTTAAGGTTCATTTGTTAAATACGATCTATCATGTCATCCACGAAGCCTTGTATGAAGGCAAACTTATCTAGAGCCTCCATCCATGGTTGCATATGGAAGGTGGATGTGGATGTTGGGCATTTAGTAGAAACATCGACGGCTGCAACATAACATACTTAGTGATTATCAGATAATCAACAGTCAAGGGTGCAAGAGTTAAAAAATAAAATGAAAAAGGAAAACAATAATAATAATAATAAATACAAAAATAATACAAAAAAAAGATGACAATGCAAAGCTCATACCCAGCAAGCCCTTAGGTGTGAGAGCAGGGGGATTGTCCATCTCCACGCTATCAAAGAAATTTTCAAACTCATCCCCTTTGAACTGTAATCCTTCCTTCTTGAGTTGCCTTAGCACTTCAATAGCTTCTCATTCCTCTTCATCTACCATTTGTCCTTCAGGTTGAGGGACATCATCCTCTACGGGCTCTGCTATCGCTACAAGAGTCCTCTTGCCTACGTCACACAAGTGAGATTTAGAATTGTCAATAATGTGTATAATACAGTAGGACACATCACATCAGTATCCAATAATGCATACTTTACTTGTAATTCCTGAGCACACATCATGAAGCTTAAACCAGAGTTTTTTGCCATCCTCCTCTATTTCGCATGCAGGCTCCTCCATGGGGCATGGTTTCTTAATCTTTATTCTAGATGATCCCACTGCCTCAGCAATGAGTCATGCCCCTCTCGCTACATTTTCGATGTTGCCCAGTGGGGCCTCCTTAGCACTATCACATGTGCGGTAGGATCGTCCCACATTGCCTTTAGTCGTTATCGAAAACGACTCGCCAATTACCTTCGGAGGATCTTGTGATTGCGTGGTGTTAAATAGGTGATGGATCCATGGCCTATAGATTTGCCTCCGATCTTGCATGATTCACCACCCTTCCTCACAAACCATCAAAAACTCTACAAATCTTCGTAGGCATGCTATGAAGAATGTGAAGTGCACATGCGATCTTGCTTAGAGGTTGTGGTGCAACCTAACAATTTCAGCACATACGTTGTTAGCAAGGTGAGAGGCCCAGTTGTACTACATCCCCTCCTATATTACATACCTCATCATCCAAGCTTGCTCAACCCCAAAAATCTTTCCTTGGGAAAGTAGCTTTAGGAATGCATGAGCACAGAAGATTGGGTAAAGGTAGTGGACCACAGGTACCGTCATGTCCTTAACTAGAATTCCTTTGCAGACCTTAGAAGTGTCCAACCACTTCTCAATGTCCCCTCTGTGGTCTAAGTCTTTGTCAATTTTTTCTGCTACTAGTAGGCTTTTAGAGGGAATGCCGAAAAGGTTTGCAAAGAATTCATCTGTAATTCCAAAGGTCATCCACACATCACAAGCCCATGTGCTGAAGCAATTGGCGCTCTTAGTAAAGGAGTCAATTATGGTAATCATCTCAGCCACTTGGATACTTGGGCTAACAGCCAAGAAAAGGTCCATGAGCCCAGCCTGCTAAAGATTCCTTGTTATCTCCACTGGGGCCTCATAGCACAACCAGCATTGTGAACTTTCAGCTTCACCCTATTTCATGATGAAGGTGGCATTAGTGTGACCTGTGGCAACCACCATGATTTCGCCTGACTTAATCACAACTGTAATAAGTGAAGGTAAAATTAGCAACATGAGATAAATGATGTATAAAGCAAATAAAAATGAGTGGCACATGACTCACGTGGCACAAATGGTATGCAGGATGGCAGTTGAAACTTCCTTCATGCTCGGTATGCCAGTTGTCCACTCAGGATCCAACCAATTGAGAGCTCGACAATTCTCATAAGACTTAGAATATTGGTGAGGGAGTTCCACTAGGTCTATCCCAATCTACCCAATCATTGCTACACGAACATTCTCAAAAGATGAGAATTCCTATAGGGTAGTGAGAGTTAAATTCAACGCCCCCTCTTCATCATGGAGGTCATCTGTGTCAATGGTAAACCTAGAAATGGACATGAGCGGTTAGCATCTTAAATCATAATCTAATAGATAGTACAAGAAATCGTAAGAGGACTCACCTTCTAGCATAATACACCATCCTAGGTGAGTTCTGGAAAAGAGTGTGTATGCATCGGGCAACAAATAAAGTGTTGTTCTTGTTGTAGCACTAAAATTTTGGCATCTCCTAGACCCTAAACAATGGCCTAAGGCCCTTGTAGCCTTGACTCGAACTCCTTACTCTTTTTTTGCTAGTAGGCTAATCAGATATGAATCTTAGGATGCCTCAGTTCATCCTAGGCAACAATGTTTTTGTAATGATGCCCGTGGCTTTGACTACCAAGTGTGACCATATCATCACATTGAAGTGGCAGAGCAAAAATTCTAGAAATTCTTGTGCTCCCAACCTGAACCATACCACCTAGTGACCTATGTGTGTGTTTGGTATAGGTATGTTTGGTACAAGCTCACTCATGCAACATAAGATAACCACTTGCTTAACTACGAGAAGAATGAGTTTTAACAATACCTTGTGATGTCATAGCAGCAGTGACAAGAAGAGAATGTTAGCATTGGATATAAAAAAAATGAAAACATGCATAAAAATTAGACTTAACATATTAGCAAAAATCTTAACTTACCTGCCAAGCCCTATGGGAAAGGGATGTTGGTGTACCCATCTAACATGCCTAGTCCCCAATGGGGCACAACACTAACATCTACGTTGCATATTTACAAACATTATAACTTTGAAAGTATCAAAAAATTCACTAACTGTTGGTTACGCTTCCCATAGAGCGTAACTTTCAAAATTACAAATTTTTTTCTAACTGTCAATTATGCTCCCTGCATAGTGTAACCCTCGCAATTGCCAAAAGAAAAAATTCTAAATGTTGACTATGCTCCTTTCCATGTGTAATCACTGCAAAAATTTTCAAAGTGTTGGCTATGCTCTCCATAGAGCATAATGACTGCAAAAATTTCTAATTATAAAAAAATTTTCAAACTGTAAGATATGCTCATTACAAAGCATAACCCATTAACTACGTTGCCTATAGAGCGTGACTCTAGAAAATCAAAATTTTTCTAACTTATTTATTATGCCCTCAGGAATGTACTCTAGTGTGATAGCCATGACCCTCATAGTCACCCCACCTGGACCGTTACACTTTGTGTTCACCTTGAAGTTGCCTTTGCAGAGCCCTATCCTACATCACGCGCGTCCTCGTCCTCTGCATCTACGTCCTCATTGTCGAAAGATATCGTTGCTACACATGCACGGTTATCGCCACCTCGCCTGAAATGATCTGATCCCAAACCCGAAACTATCCCTCCTTGGGAAATTCTTCTCCTAGGATGAATGGAAGAGGAAAAAGGTAGTAAACAGAAGGTGGCCCTAACTTGTTAAGCGCTCTCACCCAAGTCAAGTAGGCTCTAAAACAAAAAAATAACTTTGGGCCTATATGACCTGATTATGACTTTGGCTACACATCGTAAGGCTTTGGTTCATATGTTAATGGCAATTCTAGTTGACAAGAACATGCCAACAAAAGAAAAAGCAATCCACTCAATTATGCTTCCTTCTGTGCCTGCACAACCAAAGCCATCCCAACTAACTTTTTGTGAAGATTCCATTAAGGAAGACCCTGAGAAGGGTCAGGTGACTATAGTGCCTCTTTTCATCACAATTTAGGTTGGCCAACATAAGATCCGAAGGGTACACGTTGATGATGGTGCTGCTACAAATGTCATTGCATTCCCTATAGTGGATAAGCTGGGTTTGGTTGACCAGATCAGACCCACGACAACGTCATTCTTAAATTTGTTCAATGGGGCATGGGTTGTGGTGAAAGGCATGGTCCACATTGACTTTGTGGTAGGGGACTAGTTCCCCACGAATGCACCATTTATCATGGTGGAAGAGATGCTCGAGTTTAACCTGATCTTGGGGAGGTCATGGTTAGCACAACTTAGGACCGTCTCTTTGCCCATACATCAGGAGATCAACCTACCCTATGTAGGCAGGGAGGTGGTAATCCACAGTGACGAGGTGGCAATGCAAGCAATCAATAATGTAGATATGGAACAAGGCTCGGAGGTCATAACCCCCAAGAACGAGATGCCTATCTTTGTAGATACAAATGGTTTAGCGAAAAAGCCGGCCCAGCATGTCAACTCACAAAACAAAGATGCATGGGCCAAGTTTCCCTTCCAAGTGAAGGATGACGATGTAGATAAATGCCCTGGCAAAGCGTCTCGGCCTACACCTCACCAAACCTGCGATGGGTTAAGAAGCAGTTACGCATAGTGTAGCAGCCCCACTGCTTCTTACCTAGTTAACATTTGTTGTACATTCATCGCTCATTCACTTCACATTCATCCATCTATGCTAGGCACACTAATTTACTTTTCTAAAACCATTGACGCACCTTCTGTTTACCCCATGGCCCAAAATGGCCTAAAACTAGCCATGGCCCGAAATGGCCTAAAACTAGCCATGGCCCAAAACGGCCTAAAACTAGCAATGGCCCGAAATGGCCTAAAACTAGCAATGGCCCGAAATGGCTTAGAGCTATGCATGGCTCGAAATGCCCTAAGACTAGGCATGGCTCAAAATGGCGTAAAACTAGCCATGGCCCGAAATGGCCTAAAACTAGCAATGGCCCGAAATGGCCTAAAACTAGCCATGGCCCAAAATGGCCTAAAACTAAAATGAAAAACATAGAAACCGATCACATAGATAACATACAAAACACATAAACTAGAGTAGCATCAATCTTGCCAAAATCCATTTTTCATTCAAAACTCCACTTAGATACTGTTTGCAATAGTTTTACAACAGTCTCACAAAAACATAAAAATACAAAAATCAAAAGCCCTGTTCTCAGACGTCATCTTCCCCTGCATCATTTCCCTCTACATCATCCTCTTCCACATCATCATTTCTGCCCTCTAGGGGCCCTGCTTCTTCATCCAAAATCTGCACCATAAACATGAAACACTCAACTAGAGTTACACATGAAAGCTAGAAAAACATAAATTGTTGCATCATAGAAAGTGACTGACCTGAGACGACCCTGTGTCTACCTTGGGTGGTATGCGATCCAATCCGATCCCGAGGCAGTGCCAAACCTCCTCCTTTGTGATATCTGCCCAATGTATTTCGCTCAGTTCAACGTTTGCTGCAGCTTTCTCTTTTTCGATGGTCGTCCATCTTGGCGGTCCCAAAGAAAATGAGGCAGTGGCGATCTCACCTGTGGGAAGATTCACTTCTCACTTAGGTGACTCAGTGACCATCACTTGCTGCATGAACTTGTTGTAGGCCTCAAAAGTACCAATAGCATCTAGGAATGCTTCATGAGTAAACAACTTCACTAAAGCATTTTGATAATATTTACGATAGGTGGCACATTCTAGTTTATACATGTGCTTATGATTTTTCTAAGACTACCCCCACTCGTAAAATCTAGCGCTATAATCTTTCCAATCTTGGTTCTTTTAAGCCAATAACTCCATCTGCATCTGCTGCTCAATTATCTCTCAAGTGGCCTCGTTGTTGCTTCACATAGCCATCCAATATCTTGCATAATCAATGACAGTCATGCACCAACTACCATCATTGGTATCGTGGGCCAGGAGGAACTTGTTTCTGGAACGAAGGTCTCCCACCTCAACGGTTAGATTGGTCAATTCTCTCTCTTTCCTCTGGACCCATTTTCATAGGTCTTCATTCACGCACCTACACTCCCATAAAGAGCATGCCAAGTGCAACACACATTTGCTAGCCTCGTCATATATGCGATGAGGCACCTTGGTCACTTCAGGTGGGAATGTGGGCACGACGTCTACCTTTACTGGTTGTTTCGGGTTCCACTTGAGGCGAGAGGCTGTTATCACACATAAAAGCACATCAGTCATAGCAGCGTAGCAAATTTTGGCAACTCAGGAAGTCTAGCATAGCAAGCTAAAAGCCTAGTGAAGTCACTTTACTTACCCACTTCTGGATTGACCTGTTTGAGATGATTGATCATGTCATCGATGACCCCCTGCATGAACATAAGTTTATCAGGGGGCTTGACCCATGGTTCCAGTTAGATCAAGGGAGGTCCTACAGTGTTAACAACAATGTCTACCATATAACCAAACGTGTCATTTATGACTAAGGTGGACTACAATGAAGCTAATGAAAACCACAAATGACAGTGCAAAGGATCCTACCCAGAAAACCCTCAGGGGTGATAGTGGGGGGGCAGGGGGGGGTGTCGCCCATTGACATACTGTCAAAAATATGATCAAACTCACTAGCTTCTAGTTGTAGATCCCCTCCTTACTAGCTTAAAACTGTGGCAACACCCTCCATGTTCATCTGTTCATCTAGTGTTGAATTGAACTCAGCGAAAGGATCATCAGTAGAGGCTCCTTCCTCATTAACACAGGCTTCCTCTTTATTCACTGGAGCCTTTCTTTTTAAGGCACCAACATCCTCCTCATCAGTGGGGGAATCCTCCTCGTCGACTGAAATGTCCCCCTCGTCAGCAGGAGTGTTTTCTTTATTGATGGAAGCCCCTTCCTTTGTCGCAACAGTTCCTTCTCTCTTGACCAAGGCCCTTTCCTCTATGGATAGGGCCCCTACATGTTTATTAGCTGCCCTCATTTCGAGGACCAATGTCTCTTCATCGTCTTCTTCTTCTTCTTCTTCCTTTGGCAACAAAGTAAGTTTGCATTAAGTCTAGCATGTTAACTTAAAATTGACACTACACTATGCTACGCTACCTAGCATAGCACAGTGTAGTAAGCATTAACCAAACCAGTGAAGAAACAATCATGGAGAAAAATAATTACCAATGGGGGGTTGCACCCTGCGTAGCTTGAATCGTAATGTCTACCCCTCTTCTTCTTCTGTACAAGGAAGCTCCTTAACTAGATGAGACCTCTTTTGCTGTAACTTGGTGGCCACCATTTCCATGATAAGGCATTTTCCCTGTGATACGCTACCTGTAGTAGTAGGGGGCGCCTCTCTCACACTATCCTGGTCACAGAAGTTGCAGGCCACCTAATCCTTAGTTGTCATGGAAAATGACTCCCCAATTGCTTCTGGGGGATCTTAGGCTCAGGTGGTCTGGAAGACTTGGCAGATCGATAGTTTGGAAATCTGGTTGCGATCTTGTATAACGTAGACTCCATTCTCACGGACCACCAAGAATTATACGAAACACCACAAGCAAGCTACATAAAAAGCATGATGCACGTTGAAACGTGACTCATGCTTCTTATGAAGCTTGATCATTTCAGCTTGAAGGCCTTTGTAGAGATTCCTAGCCCAATTGTAACGGGCCCCCTCTTCCATGACCTCCCTCATCACCTAGGCTTGCTCAATCCCGATGATCTTTCCTTGGGAAAGTAGTTGGGGAAAAGCATGGGCATGGAAGATTGGGTAAATGTCTTTGGCTACTCTCAACTTCACTTTTGCCATAAGGATTCCCTTTTGCCCTTTCGCCACCCCTAGCCACTCCTCAATGTCCTCTTGATGGTTCACCTCTTTTTTGGTCTTTACCCCCACGGGGAGACCATCAGCAGGGACACCGAAGAGGTCTGCAAATAGTTGGTCATTGATTTCAAGGACCACCAGCACATTGTGCATACATGTGCGGAGACGTTCTACCTTTTCATAAAATGAGTTAGCTAGGGCCAGCATCTCAGCAGTAGGGACGCTCAGGTTCATGGCTAGGAACAGATCCATGAGTTCAACGTTTTGAAGGTGTTTGGTTAGCGATTCTAAGGCCCAGCTGCAAAGCCAGTGTTGAGTCTCATCTACCTCCCTGTACTTGAAGTAGATGTTGGCCTCATGATTCCTAGAGGTGATTATCGTCACCTCCTCGGACTTCTTGGCTGCTATTATAGTTTACACAAGCAAAAAAGCAAAAACTTAGATAAAAGCAAAAATAGCATAAAAGTAGAAGCATAAACTTAGATAAAAGTAGAAATAGCAAAAACTTAGATAAAAGTAGAAATAGCATAAAAACTGTTTAGCTTACCAGGTTTAAACAGTGATGAGAATGGCAGAAGATCCACTAATACATCTTCAATGGTGATTAGCCTAAGGGATTCCCAATCCCTATCCAACCAACCAAACTCCTTGCATCTATTGTAGAGCTGGGAGTACTAGGTTGGGTAGGTTTTGTACTCACCCCCGCATTGGCCTATCATGCCTACATGCATATTCTTAGTGGAAGAAAACTCCTGCAACACCATTCGTGCAAAGGCCAATTCATCTGTGTCACCGTGAAGTCCATCCTTGTTGATAAAAAACCTGGTAACAAAAACACACTGTTAACATTTTCCTAGCATAGCAATTTTTGCATAGCATAGCAATTTTTGCATAGCATAGCAAAATATGTTTATAGAATTCACCCATCGGAATAGTAAATGGTTCCTGGTGGGTTTTGAAAATAAGTTCCCATGTGGCACGCAAGAAACAAAGTGTTGTACGAATTGTAGCAATCGTATTCGGGCATCTCCCAGATCTAGGCCAAGCACCTCAAATTTTTTGAGCGCTAACTGGATCCTTCTCCCTGCCTGCTTCTAATTGGTCCATCCATAAAAAATCTCAGAATACCTCGATTTGCCCTAGGTAAGAGGGTTTCTGTCACTACAACTGCTACCTCCTATGACAAGTTTGACCAAACGATCACATTGAAGTGCTGGAGGAGAAATTGCAGGAAGTTGTTTGCGCCTTCCTGGAACCAGACTGCCTACTGCCCTGCATGCACATGGGGTGGAGGAACGTTGGCCATTGGTTTTCTTAGGCAGCACAGGACCCCTACGATTTTTAAGATAATTAAGATTGGCCTTAGCACCACCATGCATAACACAAATGCAAATGTTAACGTCATGTTTGAGTGGGATTCGCATATAGCGTAGCAGAATTAGTAGTTAGCAGATAGCGTAGCATGACTCTCTCCATGCATGTAGCATAGCAAAAAACACGAAGGCAATAGCGTAGTAGAATTAGCCTAGTGTAGCAATGAAAAGCTAAACACAAATATTTTGACAAGAAAGAATTCAATGCGTCACACTAGTTTTGACAAATCTTCTGCTTGACAAAACAATTTGCATTGTGCTATGATAGACACGTGTTACGCTGTCAAATCATGCGCATGGTCGAACCCCCCTGAGGATCGTATGCTATGCTATTCGCATGCCAAGTTGCCAGAATCGCCCAAGCTTCTGAGGTAGGGCAACCATAACAATGGCGTTCTTAGCAGCATTGCATGCAACCTTAGTGTAGAGTTCGTACACTGTCATGGTCGAATTGCTAACAACAGTGGTGTAACGGCCAAAATAATAACAAAAACGATAACAGGAAACATAGATTACATAACAAAAATGTAGATTACATAACAAAAATCAGAGAAAGCAGAAGTAATAGTAGCAGCATAGAAAAATAAGGAATAGTGTAGCAACTTACCAGGTCAGTGGGGTCTCATCTTGCACAGGAACACACATCTACGACACACACCCTAGGGTCTCCTTCACTTTGTCCACCTTGGTGAGTGCTAGGTGTTTGTGTTCTCTCCTCGGAGCCATTGTTTTGGTTGCTAATTCTTTCTTTGATGCTATGCTAAATCACCTTGCTCTAAGTTAGCACAATCGCTCTACACTCTGAATGAAAGCTCTGTGCTATTATGGTGAAAATGACAAGTTTATCGAGGGTAAACCCTTATTTATAGCTGAAAACAATGAAAAGAAACCTACCATTTTCTCTCCTCGGTTAATGTGGAACATCTTGTATAGCGTAGCACTCCCCCATAGCGTAGTGGCACTGTTTGCATTATGGCAGGTGGGCCCAACTGAAAACTTCTATCCACTTTAAACTAGTTGTTGGCCTTCACAAAAATAACTAACTAGATGGTCCGCAAAGACCTTAAACTAGCAGCTTCGAACTTTTGCATTCAGATGGTCGCAAAGACCTTAAACTAGTAGCTTCGAACTTTTGCATTTAGATGGTCCGCAAAGACCTTAAACTAGTAGCTTCAAACTTTTGCATTCAGATAGTTCGTTTTAAACTAGCAAATTCTAATCCATAGCCTCAATCTCGTTAACAGTTTGTAAAGACCTTAAACTAGCAATTCTAACACGTGACTTCAATCTTGTTAGCAGTCCGCAAAGACCTTAAACTAATACTTTTAATTAGAAAATTTAACTCGTTAGCAATCCGTAAAGACCTTAAACTAGTAGTTTTACGCTTCTACATTAAGGCGGTCCGCTACAATCTTAAACTAGCAAGTTACAAATTTTGTATCATGCTTTATGATTATTTCAACTATTCACATCTTATTGCTGCTTTACAAATGCTTACTACGTACTATTGCTACAAACAAGTATCTCTTAACTAGGCATTCATCTCATTGTGACAGGTTGAGTAAGCATGGCAATGCATCATGATCTTTCTTCACCTCTAGCTTTAATAGGTCTATACAGTAAGCTTGCAAGACAACTGAACCCCGAGTCAATAGACTAGGGATCATCTACAAAAAGCACTGTAGCATCCTTAGAAACATCCTTAGACTAGCCTGAAATTCTAGTCCAACCCATAGATTTAGAGGTCGGGGATGTAACTGAGGATCCTCTCATTGAGACGCCTGTGACCACATCTAGGAGAAAATAAAAATGTTAAAGGTTAGCTCCCTCTTGGATTCACAAATTCACAAAGATGTCGCCAAAGTACTACAAAATAACATCGAAGTATTCGTGTGGTCTTATAATGACATGCTGGGTTTAGATCCAAGGCTCATACAACACAATATTGTCTTAGATCCAAGGATGAAAGTAGTTAAGCAAAAGGCTTGTAAGGTTAAACCAGAGATTGCACTAGTTGTACAAGATGAAATCACCAAGCTCTATCAGGCTGGTTTCATCAGGCAGTTGATTACTCAGAATGGATGTCAAACATCGTTGTAGTTTCTAAGAAAATAGGAGAAATATGTATTTGTATAGACTTCTAGGATCTGAACAAGGCAATGATCAAAGATGATTTCCCACTACTGAGTATTCATCATTGATACTACGGCTGGTCATGCTTTGCTATCCTTTATGGACGATTTCTCTGGCTACAACCAAATTCGCATCAACCTAGAGCATCAGTTAACAACAACCTTCATGATCCCATGTGGAACTTTCTGTTATACTATGATGCCCTTTGGGCTCAAAAACATCGAGGCAACCTACCAAAGAGCCATGACATACATCTTTAGCGACTACATCTTAGAACTGCTGAATGATTACGTGGATGACATAGCGATCAAATCTAAAGAGGCCACTGATCATCCCAACAATCTAGATGTAGTTCTCAAGCGTTGTTAGATGCACGATTTATGCCTTAACCCAAAAAAGTGTGTCTTCGGGGTGAGAACTGGATGCATGTTAGGATTTGTAGTATTAGAGGCTGGAATACGAGTAGACCTTGACAAAGTCAAAGCCATCATTAATCTAGCATCCCCTACAAACCTTAAAGAATTACGAAGGTTACAAGGTAGAGTATAGTTCATTAGAAGGTTTATAGCAAAATTGATTGACAAGTTACACTCCATGCAACATCTACTGAAGAAGGGGGTTAACTTCGAATGGACAACGCAATGGCAACAAGCCTTTGATGATCTAAAGAAAGAACTTTTACACCTCCCAACTGTGTACCCACCGCAGAGAGATAAGTCTTTCTTTATCTACCTTACCACCTCAGACACGTCTATCATAGCACTGTTATGTCATAAACGAGATAACGACTCTGACATTCTAGTGTATTATCTAAGTCATGCATTGATAGCGCATGAAGTGAGATACAATGAGGTGGAGAGAAACTGCCTTGCTCTAGTCTTTGCATTAAAAATGGAGGCATTATCTATTTCGTAGCAAGGTTAACATCGTTTGCAAGAGCAATGTACTTCAGGCTATCACAAACAATCTATATGAAAGTAACAGGGTAGCTCGGTTGAAAGCCATAACCGCAGAATTCGATTTGCATTATGTAAGCCAATCATCAACAAAGGGTCAAGCTATAACAATGCAACTTAGGACCTCACCCATTGATAATCAGACAATCATAGATCCCAAATTCCCTGACGAGCATGTTAGCATTATCAACGCCAACCCATCACACCTTGAAGCTACTTTGCATTTTGATGGTGCCTCGACCACGCGAGGAGGTAGTGCAGCTATTGTCATTACGTTTCCCTCAGGGGAAATGCAACCTTTTGCTTATCGTTTTACGTTCCTTTGTATAAACAATGTGGCAGAGTATAAAGGGTTACTCAGAGGCCTCTTAGCTTCCCAAGCATTAAGCATCCAACACCTGGTGATTCGCGGGGATTCACAACTCGTCATGAATCAAATCACAGAAGTTTACTCCTCTAAAGCTACACACATGTAGCCCTACTACAACCTAGCAAAAATTTTTCCTAAACAATTCATGACAATGGACGTTCAACACGTGCCGCACAATGAAAACATTGTACCAAATTCCCTAGCTACCTTAGCATTAAACGTGCCACCACACCTGTTCGCAAGTTTGCCTGCTTCGATTATTGAGTGTACAGAGCCTATGACTCAGGTGGTACACGTAGCCTCTATTAACGCTGCAAACACCCAAGAGTGGTACGCCAACATTAAAGCCTACTTGCAACATGGTGAGCTCCAAGCAGATTGACATCTACCTAGAGAGATGCGATCCACAAGCGTGCTTAACACTACGTGCTCATGGGAGACAATGCCTTGTGCAAACGCTCCTATGATGGGATATTGCTAGCATGCGTAAATGAGGAGCAAGTACAGAAGGTCATTAATGAAGTACACGAGGGACTGTGTGGCAGACACATAGCACCTAGGGCTATGGCTACAAAAATCAGACGCCTAGGGTATTATTGGCCTCACATGGAGCATGATTGCCTAGCCAAAGTCAAGACTTGTGATACATGCCAACAATATGCAAATCTTATACACATTTTGCCAACAGAGTTGCATCCAATGTAGATCATGTGGCCTTTCCAGCAATGGGGACTAAACATCATAGGACCTATCATGCCTAAGTCTTCCGTAGGGCATAGCTTCATCATCACCGCCACCGAGTATTTTACAAAGTGTGTGGAGGCTATTCCCCTGAGGAAGACTACATCCAAGCAAGTTTGCCACTTCATCTTAGACAACATTGTGATAAGGCTTGGGCTTTCCATGACTATTGTGATTGACAATGGGCCACAGTTCAGTAGTGCAGAAACCAAAACCTTCTGTAGCAATCTTGGCATTAGGTAGTTGTTCTCCTTATCATACTACTCGTAGGCAAACAGACAAGTAGAAGCTACGAACAAGTCCATCATCAACTTGCTCAAGAAAATGCTTAACAATGGCAAGAGGTGATGGCATGAGCAAATCCTCTATGTGTTGTAGCCTTACAGGATGACATGTAGAACTATGATAGGTAAGACACCTTATAGTCTTGTTTATGGATCTGAAGCAGTGCTACCTCTTGAGTTGCAGGTACCCTCACTTCGAATGATCTTGTTGAACATCGTGAGCGAAGCCCAGAACAATGAGACGAGGTTGACGATCCTCGACTCCATAGAGGAGGAGCATGCACAGACACTTGGTTGCATAGAGCATTATCAAAACAAGCAATGGCAGAAGCATCATGCAAACCCACATCAATGATTAATATAGAAGGGATACCTCGTTCTCAAGGCTATCCATGATCATGTGAACAAATTCTTAGCAAACTAGGAAGGTTCGTTCATGGTCACAAAAGCCTTTGGGAATGGGGCCTTCAAGCTGGCAGACATGGATGGCAACAAGTTCACAAATCCTATAAATCATTCATACCTCAAGCGATACTACATCTGATGCATGAGCAAGATAAGTAAATGTTTGCTACAACATAAAACTGGTAAAGGTAAGCAATCGTCCGCTACAACATAAAACTGGCAAAGCTCATCCGCTACAACGTAAAACTGGCATAGATCGTTTGCTATGATGTAAAACTGGCAAAGGCAATCTACTATGACTATAAACTGGCACAGACTATCCGCCATAACGTAAAATTGGCAAAGCACATCTACTACAATGTTAAACTAGTCAATCCACCATCCGCTACGATGTTAAACTAGCACTGCAGTCTGCTAGGACCTTAAACTAGCACAGCCACCATCTGCTACGATGATAAACTAGCACTACAGTCTGCTAGGACCTTAAACTAGCACAGTGACCATCCGCTACAACGATAAACTAGCGCAACAATCTGCAAGGACCTTAAACTAACACACCATGATCTGCTGAGACCTTAAACCAACAGATTAGATGGTCTACCAAGACCTTAAACTAGGTTCACAACATGTCCTCAACATGCATCACAACTCTACAAATAAGTGAGCATGCACATCGCCAACATGGGGTGGGACGTTGCAATCCCTGAATGTAGTTCATGATGCTAAGAGAACACCCTTAGGAATATGTGGAACGCCATTATCCCTGGCATCTTGTTGATCCTCCAGAGATGTCGTATGACATCTTGCTGATCTTCTGGAGCTACCGTTACCACGACTCATCACCCTAGTAGTAGCTTCCATGCTCAACGCCTACTGCTAGAGTTCCAGCAATATTGTGGCCCAGCCACAATGTTGCTATCCTCCGGTCCCCGCCAGCGTCCGAGCCCAAAAGATGTTTAGCTATTGGGTAGCCCATCTCACAGCTAAACTGCATAATGTTTGCCTTGGGTGGGCATTCCTGAGCATTCGCATCACCACAAATCCTAGCTACCTCAGTGTTGACCTCTACATGCAAATGCTGCCAGAACTATTGCTAGCCTTTCTAGTTTGGACGCTAAATGGCTCAGCAACAACGTCTATTGTTCCAGCAATGTTCAAAGTAAGCAAGAGCTTTTCCTTCCTTTTGCATCATGGTTGTTTCTTCTGGTTTTCTTTTTGTTGTGTTTGTAGGACACGTGCCGAAGGGGTGTCGATCAGAGGTGCATTTCGTCACAGGGACAAGACACTACATTGTTCCAAGGTGGTCATCCTAATTAGCTAAGCTACTTCGAAGTGCATATCCTGTCTTCCCCCTTAACCTCCTTTACCTCATTCCTTACACCCACAACTCTCACTCTCACCTCTTTTACGAATTTTCCTGATGCCTATAATGCCCACCCATATGCCCAACTGCAAAGTCCATGATGCGTGTAACACAACTTGCTGTATGGGAAGCATTTGTAGGTAGGTTAAAGCCCCACATGGATGTAACACAACTCATCCTGGGAAAGAAATACCTATCCTGTGACAAGGTTTTTTGCAAATGTAAATGGTAGAACTACAAAAGAAAAAGTGTAAAAGAGCAAAAGCTTGCACAAAAAAAAGTGTGCCTAAAACAAATGGCACATTAGCTATTTCACAGTAACCCTCTCTAAGCATTCCGAAGAGAGGTCAAAGGTCAGCAAAAGCAAAGATGACCACGCAAACAACTCCCTCACAAGCATTCCTCCGAGGGGCCTTGCTAAGTCTCATCTTTACCATTTTCCTGAACCTCCTTCTTCCCCCAATTTAACCCTTCCTCTTTCCTTGCATGACCAATCCAACACTCTCAAGCATAGCTAAGTGACATCTTGGTGATTACCGAAGAGCGATGTTAGCATTTTGTCTTTCATGGTGTTTCGTATTCTTTGTCAGCGTCTCTTAGGTTTGTCCTCCAGATGTTGACAAAGAGAAGCTAATGAAACATGCCAAAATTTCAAAAACCTATTGCTTCACCAAGGTCTTGGAATTTAGGTAAGGGATTTCCACAAGTGCAGCGTCATGGCAGTTTGGCAGGAAATGAATGCACTAAGTCTAGACTGTTCAATTCAACAAGTTTTCTACCTCCAGAGCTAACATGCCTAATGGACTCTTTGGCCTGCCCACCTGGGTGTTTCACTTGGCTGACAGTTTGCTTAAAAACCATACTTGGAGTTGTCGACGATGCTTAGGATGTGCAAAACAGTTTAGAACGTTTTCTAGTAAGGAATTTTGCTATGCTATGCTATGCTATATAACGTAGTAGGCCTCAGAAGATAGTTTCTCAGGCAACCAAATTGTTGCAGAACAGACTACTATGCTATGCTACCCTATGCAGTGTAGCACAGTGTAGCAAAAGAAAAATAGAAAAGACCCAGCTTACATAGTGATTCCAATTACACTTGACAAGCACTCTAGCTTTCAAAACCAGTTGCCTTGTTCAGTTTCAAGTCCTTAGTAAAGTTTCTCATCAAAAGGTGGCAGATTGAACGAAAAGCAGGATCCACCGGCTGCTACGCTATGCTACACTACATAGCGTGGCACAACGTAGTGATGATTTGAAAGTAGCAATAAGCCTCTCAAATGCAAGCTCAGAAAGTTCACAAATCTCTCTTCGCAGAAGGCAAAAGTTGCAACTATTAGCATAATCTGAGCTCCAAGCAAGCATTTGCAACTTCAACAAGGATCACGAATGAAGCCAGCTACTACGCTATACTACACTATGTAGTGTAGTGTAGTGTAGCAAAAGATGCATATCAAACCAAGTGTTGCAAAAGTTGACCTAACGTGCATGAAGCTTTCGAAAGATGTAGTTGACTTCAACGCAAATTTCATCTTCAAACTGGTGGCTATGCTATGCTACGCTAAATAGCATAGCACAACAAAGCAAGCTGCTATGCTATGCCAACATGCTATGCTACATTGCGTAGCATAGCATAGTAGGCAGCTACGCTACTTCAGTGTGCCTCATTCCTCATATGCATTTTTGGCATATTTGATTCCAGCATCTCCAGTTTTGATAGCATGATTACAGTGTGACAGGCTCATCAATAAGCTTTGCATGTCCATGTAGCATGGACACGTTAGCATTTCGTAGGTCCAGGACACGTGGCATTTGAACTGCATTTCTTACATACTCCTGGCCTTATAAATACCCCAACGAGCAATGCTCAAAGTGTTAGCAAAAAATTTGGTTTACAAGGTTGGCAAATTTGTTAGCAAGTTGGCAAATTTTGGGGTTGTTGGCAAATTTGGTTGGCAATTTTGAGTATTGTTAGCATTTTTTGTTGGCAAGTTGGCAAACATTATTGTTTAGCAAATTGGAAAAATTAAGTAGTTGGCATTTTCGCTTGGCATTCTGTTAGCTCTTTTCTGTTGCCTTTGTAGCACTTTGCATTGTTGGCTTTTGAGTCCACGTTCAAGAACATAGTTGACCTACTTTGAATGTTCTAGTTACCTTTGAGATCTCTGTGCTTCCCAGTGTTGCACAACCAATTGTATCCAGCTCAACAAAGTAAAGTCGCAATCTTGAGGCAGTGCATTTTTCTAACTCTAGTTTGCTTTACATTCCTACTTATTATCATTACATTTTATATTATTTTCTGCTTCGTCACATATAACAATTATTATATTGCATTATAAACATCGTTTCTACATTACACGTTTACAAAAGGTTAAGTGACACTGACTAAGTCCCTATCTAATCGACCAGACTGTTCAAGGTGCCCCGTTTCCGTCTTTATCCAACACAGCCCTCACATGGATTTGGGGTTAAAACTGTTAGCACAAAAGCCTCTTGGTGTTTTGAGCCACCGACGTTTTCGATCGCTACACCACAGATAAATTCCCAACCAACTAGGAAGGGCCTTTCTTGGTCACTAAGGCCTATGACAATGGAGCATTCAAGGTTGCTGATCAGGATGGAAATGAGCTTTCCAATCTAGTAAACTATTCACAATTAAAGTCGTACTACATCTAGCATGTAGCGTCACACATCAATGAAGTAAGGTAAGCACTCGTCCGCTACAATGTTAAACTGGCATAGAGGTCTGCTATGACTATAAACTAGCAGTCCCCTATGACTTTAAACACAACTTAGCCACAACGATGGTAAACTAGCACAATGCATCCACTAAGATGTTAAACTGGCATAGCTATTTGCTATGACAATTAAACTAGCATAGAGTAGTCCACTAGCCTATAAACTAGTAAATCCATGGTCCACCAAGACCTTAAACTAGGTTTGTGGTTAGTTGTTAATAACTTTTTCCATCCTTGTACAAGCAAGTGAGCAAGCATACTATAACCCTCCTTCTACATCGAGTGAGTGAGCACATTGTAGTTCTAGAATAAAGCACTTGCAATCTACACAACCTATGTTGCTAATGTGGCCTTCTAAATTTTATCATCTGTAGTCTATTTGTATTTATGTATTGTGTGGTTTTCTTATCTTCTTAGAGTTGTGTTTGCAAGACAAAGCCCCAGGCGGTCATGCAAAGGTACATCTCATTACAGTAGCAAGTCACTACATTGCTCTAATGTGCATGATCAGACTAGCTAAACCTCTTAAGACTGCATATCCCTATTACCCCATTATAGCCTACTCACATCTACTCCTATACCCTGATTCCCTTTCATTCTCCACATAGCAAGCAAAGATTTCAAACCTTTTTGATGCTCAAATGTTGTGATTGCATGGCACCCTCTTCAAGTCAAGCTTCAGAACCTAAGGCAGAC
Source organism: Gnetum montanum (assembly GCA_015680685.1). Classification (NCBI taxonomy): domain Eukaryota; kingdom Viridiplantae; phylum Streptophyta; class Gnetopsida; order Gnetales; family Gnetaceae; genus Gnetum; species Gnetum montanum. The sequence goes on along the minus strand of MNCI01002737.1, from coordinate 105,967 downwards.
ATAGCATAAGTCATCCCATGGAAAGCCACTATCAACCAATCAAAGCCCAAGCAGATGTAACATAAGTCATCTTGGGGAGGAAACACCTGTCATATAGATGTGATGTTGTTTCACCCATAATAAAGTAAATCCCATCTAGTGACACACAACTCAAAGTCCATCTAGTGACATGAAACTCATTTTATGGGAAGCACTTCATAGCAAGCATTTAGTAACATGTTGAGCCCAAAGAAGGTTCAGCCCGCAAAAAAAAGAAGGGCAAAGGGAAAAGGCACATTGCCAAGCAATCCAGCAATAAAGTAGTTTCGTAGCTAGCCCACCCTTGAACCTACACCTTAACTCTCTCACAAGCACTCTAACATGAGGTCAATGTTTTCAAGGGCAAGCCACTTTGGTGTCATGATCACCATTAGTCGTGATGTCCTCACATCACAACATCCCATTTACACCTCATCTTTTCTTTTATTCATAACACATTACCTACACCTGTTACTGCTGCTTCTCACCTACCATCTAGCATACCACTATCCATAGCACTCTTGAGCATGGTGTAGTGACATTCGATCACATACTATGGTGTTTTGTTGTTCTTTGTCAACGTCTCTTGGGGCACTTCTCCAAACATCAACAAAGAGGGGTCAATGAAGCACCACCAAGTCTAGACTATGGCATCCCAATTGCAAATTTTGACAAAGTGTGGAAACTATGTTCAACCCCTCTGTAGAGCATAAAGACAGTAGTATCCCAAAGCATAGTTAATTGGAGGGAAAAATTTGGAAATTTTTCCTAAGGTGTTGAGACTACACTCTCCCCCAAGCATTTTTTTTAGAGCATAGTCAGCCTCTTATGGAGAGCATAGTCTACAAAAGAAAAAGAAAAAGAAAACCATTTCCCTCACATATTCCACTAGCATTGAGACTATGCTCATCCCTAGACCAAAGTGTAGTCACCTTTTAGAAGAGTGTAGTCAACAAGGACATTCTCCAGAGGCCTCCATAGTGTAGCAACGATGCTTAACTCAACTCCAAAATGCAATCAACTCACTTTTGACAAGCATAGTCAGCAAAATACTTCTTTTTTATACTCCCTTTTGTGCCAAAATTGTAACTACACTCGACCCCAAGCAAGAGAATGCAGAACATAGTTCCTTAAAGAGAAGTCTCTGAGTTTTATTTTTCAGGTACCTAGTGGTCCTCTTGGTGTGCACACATGTGGTTGGAAACGGAATCACAATCCTGTAGAGTCTAGTAGAGCATAGCAAAGTGCAACACCATCAACAACATTAGCACACCACATGAACAGTAACTACACTAAGCGTAGTTGCATCCATCCCATCCACCACATGGCAACCATCCCACATTTCCCACTAACCCTAAACCTATAAATACCCATGTCTTCGATGTTTAAGAAAAGAGAGAAAAAGAAAAATCCAACGAGTAGTTGGTAAATTTAGCAAATCAAGGATACATTGGCCACAACCCAATAGAACACCACATCCAATAGTACACCGCTACAACCAACCCAATAGACATAGACATCTTAGCAAAACACCAGTCTTCATGGCTAGATTGCCCAAGGATTGTGACTACGCTATTAACCTACACCGACTATACACCTTGTACCTTCTAACCACCTTTTTCATGTTAACTACGCTCAACCCCATTTAGGGTGGTGTTATACTTTATTTTCTCTCTTCCTTTGCATTCTCTACACTTTATTTGCATTTTTTGCCATTTTACTACATAAACACGCTTGAAACTACACTCAGGTAGTGGTCCTTGCACATTAACATTGTCTACCTCATTAAAATCCTTAACTACGCTCACACCCTTGAGCACCTATAACTACGCTCAATCCCATTGACACTACAAACATCACTTGCACCCTTAGCACCATCCCACATTAGCACCAAAACTAACCATGCTGCACCCTCGTTACATCCAATAAGTCTTTGTTCTATTGGCTAGACCATTTAGGGTGCCCTATCTCTGTGTCTAGTATGCCCTCACATGGATTTAAGGTTAGGTTATGTGCTCGTGAACCTTGGTGTTCTAACCACTAATGTTTTAGGTTATTATAATTGGCAAGGCTACATGGACTATCAATGATCACCAAAGTAAGCAGGAGAAGATGAAGGCACTATTGGACATATTTAGTGTTATACTAGAAGTTACAATTATTGTAGAACAACCATAACTACCTCAACCACCACATGCACCTAAAGTAGGAGAAGGTTCTTCGAATCCTTAAGAGTCTCCACTGCCTGGGACAGTTTGATCTTCTCCAAAGTCTTTGCATCATTAGAGGAGTTATGTTTATTAGTTTTGTCTTGGTGTTTAATTTTTTTGTCTTAAACACCGAAATTTTATAATCAATGTAAAACCATATACTTGAGCACTTATTTTTTGTTGTGTTTATTGTTTGTTTTGTGTCTCAATAATCCCATACCTTCCCAAAATTTTTAAAGAACTCAAGGATGAGTTTTATTTAGTCATGGGAACATGATGAAGTGTCATGGTTTGGCCGCATTGATGGGATGCCATTGATGCGATCCCATCAACAAAATCTCATCGATGTGATCCTGTCAATGTAGGGTTTAACCCATTGACATGTAGCCATTGACAGGGCATCCTTTTTTACCTATAAATATGTACCTTTGACCACATTTATAGCATCAAATTTCATAGTTGTAGCGAAGCACTTACAGTTTTTCTACTTAAGAGATAGAATATTTTTCTAATTGTCAGCAGTAGGAGTCAAAGAGTGTATGGATCTTTATTCAAGAATTATTGTATCTAATCACTAAAGTATGTGTGACAATAAAGACAAGCTTTCTGATAAACCTTGTAGCACTATGAAATAGATTAATTGTTTCTTTTAAGCATTTGATATTTTAAGCAATTTTCTTTAAATATTTTAAGTAATTAATTAAGCTAGATTAAGCTAAATTAAATAGTGATTAATTAAATCACATAAGTATGACCACTTTAAGCATGTGTGTGACACTTGGTAATCCCAGTAATGCTTAACATTTGATAACCCAATAGTGTTATGCATGTTTAGGATTTGTACGACAAGTGGAAACGGATGCTTATGTTACGATTAGTTAAGTGTTACCTAGTTAGATTAATTTAGCAATTAATAATCTTATTTATCATTCTTTATTCTTAGGTGATTTAAAATATAGAATATAAAAATGATAAAAATCATATGTCTTAGTTTTACTTAATCATACTCTTGTACTCACAAGTGTAACTGGGAAGACAATGATTGCAATAGTTGATTCACCTCCTAGATTAATGTACATTAAAATCTAAAAGTCCTTGGAATTCAATTAGATTGTATGTAACACTTGTGATTTATATGGTTTGGGCATAGGGTCTACTCACCACTCATAAACAATGAAGATAATTTTGGTTTTAACCTTTTTCTCTCTTCCTCAAACTAGCATCATTAATTCAGAGAAATAAATAAAGATCCAACTAATTCTAAAAACCCTCCTCTCTAGAAAGGAAAAGAATAAGGTCCTCCTTTGTTTAGAACCACCCTCATGTGTTTTCATGTTTTACTAAAGGGTTTCTTATAAAAAGAAGTAAAAAATCTCTCTCTAAAGACAAAAGAAAACTTGAATTCGAAAAATGAATAAATAGAAATGATATTTAAAACATTTCCATCCTTAAGCCTTCAAAACAAAAAAAAATTAATAGTTCAAGAGAAAAAATAATTGGTTAGTTTTCATTAGAAGGTTTTTTTCTTGAAGGTATAACTAAGAAACAATATCTTTGAGAATTTGATATTTAACTCCTAAGAAATATCATAATTATGCTCTCAATACCAAAACTTAATTACATACCAAAGCTTCCAAATATAATAAAGAACACGTTGTTGAAGATAATTCCAAATTAAGAAAAAATAAAGTAGTCATTTATGTTAGAGTTATATGAATGCACACTTTGGGAATTGGTCTTAATGCTATAAATTGAAAGGCCATTGAAAGAGTATAGAAGATATTTTTACTTGATGAATGAAAGGTAACTAGAAACACCTTATTTAATGATTTTGTTAAAAGTATAATTGATAAAACCAAATTTTTTGTGAGTATGATATTGCATTTACAATATCATAGCTCATGCTATGTCCTTGTTGATATGGTGTCTCGAGAGTTGTGCAACCATATAAATACTGACACATGGATGCACAAGAAAGAATAATTTTTTGCCAACCCTTACCCAAACTCTTGCAATTTCATTTCATAGGTTTAGCGATAGTGTGAATGCCCACAATGTGTTGGTAAGTAGCTAATGAGAGTCTTTATTCAAGTAAATTGTACTTGGGCACACTTTATGATTGACAATAAAGATCGAGACTATTTTATGCCATTGCAACATTCCTTAAGTTCTTTTGTTCTATTGTTTACTTAGCATAATTTTCCTGTTTTCTTAGCTTAATCATTTACATTTCAAAATATTTTAATTTTTAGGCTCATCAATTAAGTGGGATGGTTACAACTGGTTTCGAGCATTTAAGTGTAATTGTTTGGTAATCCAGTAGTGGTTTCGCTTGATTCACCTAGTAATGATTTCACTTCGTAATCCCAGTCACAATTACATAAGCCTAAGACATGAGTAATAAACTAGGGCTAAGGACTTAAAATTTGAATTTAAGAATAAACCAAAATCATACACAAGTAGATTGGGAAACTAAGGACTTAATTTGAATTTAAGAATAAACCAGAGAGTATAGTTGGACCTTCTGTGATGCAAAGATCATCTAGTTCACAAGGTATAAATCCTCAAAAGATCAAAATTTGATTACCATCAAGATTGCCTAGGATGATAACAGAAACAGTAAATCACTAAAGATGATAAGTGAAAAACCAAGAGTGTATGATCCAAGGGATCTAGGATCCATTTTTCAAATACTTGCCCATGAGTTCAATTGTGGGGGAGATGCCTTATCCTAACTTAGCAATTAATAAGTTCTTTTTAACTTTTTTTTCTTTTCTAATTTTTGTGATTTATAACTTTTGTTATACCATTTTCTTTTCTTAATACTTTTTCACATTCTTTGATATCTTCTCATTCTTTTATACTTTTTTTTCATTTCTTAATCCTTTAATATTCTTTGATATTTTCTAATTTTTTGATAATCTTTTTTTCTTTTTATCTTTCTAATTTTTTATATCTTTTCTAATTTTTTGTATTTTGTTTTTATTTTACTTGTACATATTTTTTGACAATTTTCAATAAAACACACCAAATAAGGCAAGATGTAGTCCCAATAAGATGAAGATTTCTCTATATTATCAATCATAAGGGACTGATTATCTATACAGTGAGACCTCCACATCCATCCACACATTCCAACAATAAGAGGTTCTTATCATGGCCATAATGACATTCTTCTCATAATAAAACTAAGAATAAACTTGTGATCATTATGCCAAGTAACAAATGAGTGAAGAACCAAGTGGGAATGCAAAGGGTGTGACATGAAGGGAATTTGTGGATCCTCTTGAATTACTACTATGAGTTCTATCTTGTTTTTAAGGATGTATTATACCCTTGTAGATCTAACAAAAAATGGGAGTAAGAGTACAATAAGTGTTGCCTTACCATGTCAATGGAAAGACATATTGCCCATTCCTAATGGTAGTCCTCTAGTAAGGTTAACATAGCCAAAAATAAAATCCATGCACAAAATAAATTTTTGGGGGTTCCATTGGAAAGACATGTTACCCATGCCTAAAGGTAGGTGGCTTCTCAGGAATCTTTAAAAAAATAAAAAGTACAATTAATAAACTCCTTCATTGGACAATATGCCAAGTGGTAACACTCTTTCTAATAGTGGTAGTCTTATGGTTGTGCACCTAAGAGATGAGATAATGCGATGTCACTAGAAGTGGTTTAGACCTAGTTTGAATCTTAAAATGAATGGCTAATTGTTACTTTAATCACCAATTACACTAGGAATTCATTGTGCCTATGGTAAGACACCTCACGTCCAGATTTCAACAATCCCTTTTATAGTCCATCTCACCTCACTGTATAGCTAATCATAACTTATGGTTTTGTGTAATATAGTGATATTTTCCTAATCTAGCAATACTAATATGTATGTTTTGCTAACAAGTATGTCTTACATTTAACTCCTTGAGTTCCTAAGGACACTTTTAGGTGTGCTTATTCATGGACACTAAGGGCTGAAGCCTGCTTTGGGAAGGACCACTTACTTAACTCTTGTATTTCATACTTCATAAGCAATTCCACATCATCTTGTGCCTTCTAAGATCATCAAAAAATCTAATAAGTACTTCCCTTACTTTCAAAAATCTACTCATGAACCTATACGCTTTCATCCATCCATCTTATATATACTTAATCAACTTTCATAGCCTGAAATTCCTTCTTTATGAATTTTCAATGCCTCATATTAGCAACATAAGCATCATAGATATTCTAAGAGCCTTTGGGAATGCTTATTATCTTTCTATCATTTAATTTGACTAATTTTTCCATTAGAGAATGCTCACAATAATTGAAATTTTTTGAGGTGACGTCATTGATGCGATGTATGAGCCCCTCATACATCATTGATACAATATCATATTAATGATGTTGCACTACAAAGATACTATATATAGGCATAGGAGGTTAGAAATATTTTCATTCTTTCCATTTTAGATAAGAGAAATTTTTGTTCTTCTTCTTTTGAGCTCTAACACGCTAACTTCCACAAGCCATAACTTTGCCCCTACAACTCCGATTTCCAAAATTCTTAAACCCTCTTGATCATGAAGCACTAAACTTAGTCGTGGGGGTGAAATCGAAAAAAATTTGAACCAAATTTTTTGAAAAAATTTCCTAACTCCAAAAGATAGTTAAAGGATGAGTAAGATAAAACATAAAGGATGTTATCATGAATTTAGTAAATTCAAGGCAAATAGTTCAATAAATTCTCCTAATAAACCATTCCAACTAATTCTAAGGTATTATGAGCCAAAAAGATAATAAGTGTGGGAGGTCATGAAAATTAAAGATGTAACATATAAATGTTTCTTTTTGAAAATGTTTCTAACTTTTTAGTCATAATACAATAAAAACTTAATCTAACCAAGGGTATGAGCAAGGTAAAAGACTACTAAAAATGATATGAACATTTAAATAATTTCAAACCCTTGTTGATTGCAAATGGCCTTAAAGAGGATACCAAAAGGAGAACCCTCACAACTGGGAAGCAAAAGACTAAGAGGTTAAGGAAGAGGTTGCACTAGAGAACAAACTCCACCAATAGGGCACACAGAGCAGGAAGCCTAGTCTTTTAGTATTTACCAACAGATGCCTACTACCAAACACTCTACCCAAGCAGTGGTTGAAGCACCATAAGTACTAGAATAAGGATAATTCCTGACACTATCACTTGAATGTCTCTAGGCCATCCAAGAAGAATCAATTATGTCCACAATCATTGTGGAACTCACTTTTGGCCCTTTTATGGAGTTTGCACCAAAGGCCATCAAAACACAACTCCAATCATCTTCCATGTAGCTTACCTTGTAAATAAGTGGAGAATGCTACTTAAGGGAAACCCTTCAATTTTGGCAAAACAAGCAAGTCAATGCCATAGTAAGGATAGAAGGAGTTTCTATGTCATATTCAGTGGAGGCAATAGCCAAGCCCTCAATTTACCAAATGAAGGGGCTAACGTAATATAGATATCCATATAGTCTTATACCAATGTAATGATATTGTGGCTAGACTAATCCTATGGCAAGGAGGATAAGGATTTTAGTGAGCTAACTGCAAAGGAAAATATATATTTCAAGATTGGCACCTATCATCTATTTCCAACTAAAAGGCTTAACAAGATATTCACTTATGTGGCTAGAGGAAGCACCATATTGATGGGAAAATTCAATGTCAATATTGCTCATCTATACTTCCTCAAAATCAAAAGGTGATTTGAAGAAAAGAAGGCAAGGAAGCCAACACTACCATTCCCTTGGTTGATCCGGAAGTTGTACAATCAAGTAGGCATGCAGGGTTATATAAATAATGTTTTGAGAAAAGCTCAAAACACCTCATATGTTAAGATGTTAAAACCCATGCCTCTAAAGAAGGATCAGTTGGAGAAATAGGTAAGTACTGAGGGAGCTACAGGCTTAACTCCTACTAACACCATTCAAGTTACTGGCCAACATTAGTAAGCAAGACCTAGTAGTCAGCCAACAACTAATCAACAACAATAGCAACAATGGGAATAGCAACAAGTTCCATCGTTGCCACCACAAGATTATCAACTTTCCATGAGCCATCTACAGAAAATTGTCGTTATAATTAGCTGGTGAATAAGAGAGGGGACCAATCTCTATAAGGTCATAAAAGATGCAATCATACCACCATCTCAAAAGACCCTGCTAGTTAGTAGATATCATTGCAATTAGGAGGAGGGAATGCTTAGTCACAATAAATATCAAGGAACGTTGCATCATTCCAAATGATGTTGGAAACTAGAGAAGGAGCCACAGTGATGGTCATGTGGCATCCAAATTTAGTGAAGGTTGCTAAACTAATTACTAATCACATCAAGGAGTCCTTCAACATTCTTATTATGCTACCAGCTGATATCTTTGGAGCATGAGATACTCAAATGCTAGCTGGAACCTTAATGACTCTGGCTGAACATGAGAATGTATTAGATAGAATGTTGTAAATAGGGCAAGTTATGAAAAATTTCATTGATATCCCCAGTGATATCATAGTAATCAAATTTGAATTAATAGCCACAAAGGAAAGTTGGTCACGACTGAGACTAAGGTAGAGCATGCTAAAAATGAAGTACATAGACTACAAGAAGAGCTCATGACCTTAAGAGCAGAGAAAAGAGATCAAATGTAGTTTATTTCATCTAATCAACTTGACAAATTTTGAACATACCATGTGAATCTCCTCATTAACCATAATCTAAAGATGGAATGAGAGAAGGAGAAGGCAATATGTGATGCATCAATGGTAGAAGCACAAACGTATGCACATGCCAAAACACTTGCCACTCTATAGGAGGAAAATAAACAGTTAGTTGTAGAAAATGCTTGGTTAACTAACAATGAGTGACAAAAGAACATTCTTGAAGAAAGCATCCAACAACTTTGAAAATAATTAGTTTGAGTCCACCGGGATATGAGTTTCTTGGCCCATGAGAACAAAACCTTATCAATGAAGTAAGTCCACACAATCATACAAAAATATTGAGATTTGTGTGTGGTAAAATGAGGTTGAGAAGCATGAATAGCTTAAAGATTCCAAAATTAGGTGGGCATGCACAAGCAAATTAATGAGAAAGAAATTCATATGGCCAAAGCCAAGATTAGTTCCATTTTTGTGTAGAATCTAGACTAGTAGCCAGTCTTGGATAGTCTAGCCCATGTCCACCAAGAAAAAATCAAAAATAAAGATCTACTAATCAAAGACCTCATAGAATACATGGGGTTAGAAAATCTCCACTACACTAACTTGGCCATGTTAATAGTCAATAGGGCCAAGAACAAATTGGAGTAATAGGTAGTAGCAATGTATGCCTTATATGAGAAATCATTTATTGATAGAAAAGATGCTTTGCAAAAACTACATGTGGAAAATTCTAAGCTTGAAGTAGTAAAAGCTAGCTACTAGGGCCAGAAGGATGTAGTAGCTAACTTGGCTCATAGAATGTTTGATTATCAAGAACTGAGGAAAACAACCAAGGCATTTGAAGAAGAACGATGATAGTTTACAACCTAGTATGTAAAGGAAAATCACATGTTCCCACAACTACCATGCTTGTGGGATGTACCAACTCTATCACACATCACTAACAAGCATGGATGGTACATAATCCTAGGATGGAAGAGGAAAAACTTTAAGGATTACTCAAAAAATATCAATTCAAGAAGCCTAATGATAAAGGAAAGCAACCAATGAGAGAGCCACCACCACCAAGCACATAAACTACATTGTGAACTCATTTAATTTTTATTTTGTTTTATCATACACTTGTGTTAAATTTTGTAAAAACATGACATTTAGAATCATGTAAATAGTCTATCAGTTATGTATAGTCAAATCTACCTCCCAATTTTGTAAGGGACTTCATCCTCATTTTGATTTAACTCGAGGATGAGTTTCCAGTCAATTGTGGGAGTATGATAAATCCAAATTTTGTTGTATTATGACATCATAGTAACGATGTCATATTAATGATTTCATTAATACAATGTTACTTCTCATGCTACATCATCGTTGATATGATGTCTCAAGATGTTTTCACCCCTATAAATACGATACTTGAACACATGATCCAACAACTTTTCATTCCACTAGTAACATAACACTTGCACTTTGATTTCTTAGACTTAGACTTAGCAATAGAGAGTGAATGTCTATAGTGTTGATGAGTGGCGAGGTACCCCTACACTCAACCATACGAATATGAGCGTTTCACTTGCGATCTGGTTGAACTCCAAGGACTAAGTGCTTATGCACCCTAATGGAACACTTAAGGTTAATCAATTGTTGTCTTCCCAGACTTACTTGTATTATCATGGTTGTATGGTTAAGTAAGTCCGAGGTATGTGATTTTTATATCTTTTATCTTTTTAATGCCTTATGCTGAGAGAGAAGGGTGAAGAGACTAAATAACTAACTTTAATTAACTAAGTTCTAATTTTCCTAGCATCAGTATCCGTTCCCACTTACCGTACACACCCTAAACTAGTGCAATGCTACTGGGATTACCAAACTCTACTCGTTACTGGGTTACCAAGAGCTACACATGTGCTCAAAGCGGTCATACTGAATGCACTTAACTAGGAGAGTTGAGGGTTGAGAGAGATTAATTATCTAAGAAAGAAATTAAGCATTTAACATTAATTAATTCCTATTTAGCTTAGTCCACATGCTACAAGGTTTATCAGAAAGTTCATCTTTATTTTCGTACACAAATGTGTGCTCAGGTACAATTTGCTCGAATAAAGATCCATTCACTTTGAGACTCCTACTGTGGGCACATGGAAATTATTCTATCTCTGGAATGGTAAAACTGCCAGAGTTTAGCTAAGGGTCTAGATCTAGATGGTCAAACAAGGGAGAGTTGCCTCTTATTTATAGAACTAGCGATGGGCTGCGATATCGTGTATGTGATATTGCAGGGGTCGACGTGATATCGCCAGCACAATATCGCGGCCCATGCGATATCGCATCCCATCATACCCCCATGACTAAATGAAAACTCGTCCTCGAGTTCCTTACAAAATATTGGGAATGTATGGGATTATTGACTTGAATGACACTAATGGTAGATGGGGTGACATGTAAACAGACCATCATTACAATACATGATAAAGTTTAGTGTTCATGATAAGAAGAGTGAACACTATACACATTTGACATCTAGCCTTATTTGGTAGTTAAGAGAGAAGAGAGAAGAGAGAGAGAAAAGAAGAAGTCTATTGTTGCCGATGCCAAGATTGCGCTTTTCATTGTTCATCCATAAGCGTGTCATCAATATCATTCCTTACATGACTGCTTCAGTACCAATCCATTCCAAGTGTTTCCTCCAGGTCCATTCTATTTTTGTATGATTGTCATATGCACACACAACACAGTCTGATATTAGCAAGGGTAAATGAATCACAATGTAGTTAGTACCTTGCCTCAGTGTAAGGTCCATTGGCTGAGTTGTGATATGGCTAATATAGATATGGAGATATAATGCTGGTGACTACCCAAGGTGTAGGGGTTACGAGAAAATTGAAAAAATTGGACTAGGACCCCCATGACTGAGAGCGAACCTCTGGTAGCGATAGAACAGAAAAAGATAAGGAATAAGAAAAGATGGAGAAAAAGAAACAATGACAACGCTGAAAAAATGGATGTTAAAGATGGGGATGAACAAAATAAATGGTGATTACGGAAATGTTTAAGGGAAAGAAATTAATGGATGCACCAAATAGGAAGGCCAGTGGTCCTCCCCAAAGCAAGCTCATGCCCTTAATGCCTTGACAATCCCACGTTCAAAGAGTCTATAGGCTCTAGGAATGTCATTTGGAGACAAGAGTTAAAGTCTTAACCACAAGAGTTTACCAAAAAGAAAACAATGCATCAACCAAAATATGGACTACTGATATAATCGGCAATGAGGTGAAAATGGAGAAAGAAGGATGGCAAGAAGAGAATGGAATGGAGTCTCCAGAACAAGGTGGTGTACAGCCGCTTGTGTGTTAATGGTTAATGTGACTTAGTAGATCCCATTCTAAATTCGGCCTCAAATAATCCACATCCAGTAACTTCACATTAATACATTTGGCCCATCCATCCACTTGAAGTAACAAGAATGCCTCCATCAAAGAGCCACCACCATTTCGAAGAAATGAATAAGGAGAAAGTAGGAAGCTAGAAGGGCCTTAGTTAGAGGGAACATTTTTATTTAGTTCCATAACCAATGCTTGTAGCCCAAATGATTATTTCATCTAAGGGATGTGCTTTGAATTCCCACTATGTGTATGTGTTTTTTTTTCTTTTATTTTTTTTGAATGTTTTGTGTGAGAACCACACCATGCAAAGACTTATTATTTTTATTAGCTCAGCTTCCCAATAATGGAGTGACATCAGAATGGTAAAGAAAACTCAAGAAGAAAACATCCAAGCACCCAAGAGAATGGCCAGCACAAGTGCATCAAATCCCCTTGGAGTCACACCCTTTTCTGTCCTTGAGTCCTTCCTTAGTTTGAGAAATGCCCAGTCATCGATTTGTTTATAGTTCTTATTATTGAGAAAGGGGAATATACAGTTCCAAGCCAAGAGAGACCTTAGAAATTCATGGATGCATGGATGACATGAACTCATTGCCTATTATATCAAAAGAACCATACCTTAGTGTCAACATCATAACTGAAAGATAAAAACCAAACATTAGCAATCAATAGAATACAGTTCATACCATCATCAGGAGCACTTATTAGGTCATGAATCAAACAAAATAAACAAACACACAAAGAAATGAAAGAGTATAAATGATGTTGTAAAACAAAAAAAAAAACAAGAAAAGTTAAAGAAATTTGTAAAAAAAAGTGTAAAAAAAAACTTAAAAAACACTGAGTGCCTCAAATGATTAGCATATGTGGCCATCTCCCCCATGAATGAATTGAAAGGGAGAGATCTGAAATAATGAGCACTTGTTTGAATTTTTTAGAAGTGTCCAACTTCTCCCAATTAATGTTTTCAGGTTAAGGGTTAGAAGTTGGCAACGCTCTCGCTCTAGTATATCTATGCTTTCAATGTGGTTGCAAGTTGGTCCCCTAGTTAGTTCCATGCATATTGGTGAGTTGCTCTCTTGATTAGCTATCAACCACTAGGTGTTTTCTTGTTGTGTGGTTGCTACATATGCCACCTTTGTATGTTAACCTCAGGTGCACATTGGTTTCATACAGGCAATGCTAAACATTCCTGTATGCCATCACCCTCCGTATCACTGTATGTGATACATGGAACCTTCTTCTTCTCGATCTTTCCATAAGTGTTTTCCTTAGATATTTCTAGGGAAAGATCATGGATTCCTAGGCATGCATTCACGGTACTTAGCCATGCCCTTCCCATTATTATTGGGAAGTCCCCCTTGTCATTGTTGACTTGTATCACTAGGAAATCAGTTGGGTATGACCAACCACACATAGTGGTAGCGATGTCCTCCACCAATTCCATGGGAATAGTGATGGACTGGTCAGCCAGCTCTAAGAAAATATTGCTCTTCTTTAGTGGAGGTAGGTTCCAGGCTTTATACATTTCTTGTGATATCAAGTTAACTCTGGAACCTGAGTCCAGAAGAGCTTTACGAGGTTCATTCCCAAAGACTTGGAGATAAATTAAGAGACTTCCAAGATCAAAGAATTTCCTGGGAAGGTGGCCCTCCTTGATCCAGTTAGTGACAGTATGTGTTAACATAACCATGTGCGTTGAGCTTTGTTGTTGGTTTGAAGGGAGCTCTGAACCCTTATTTGATGGAGGAACATTTGGAGGCTCAACCACTTGTGGTTGTGAGAGCTTGTTTGAACTGTTGGTTCTGAAGAAAGGTCTTCTCCTTGTACGGTTGTCAGAACTAGTAGCGGGTTGAACGTTTATAGCTCTCATAGCATTGCATTGCTATGGTTGAGTGAGGAGTTCCCCTTGCATAGCTGGAGTAGGTGGTAGTGGAGCTATCAATGTAATAGTCGTGGATGGGTTCAGAGGATGGTATGCGTGTGGTGTGTCTCTCCTAGGAGAAGGAGTCTTATAGTACTCCCAAGCTTGGTAGTGACGTTGTGGGGTAGCGTGATTGATAGAGTCACTTAGAGAGATTTACTACTGCACATAGTAGCCATATGGATCTGGTTGTCGGTAAGGGTATAGTTACCATGGTGGTGGCATCCCCCATGACTGTGGGTATTGCCACTACTGGTGTTGCTCAATAGGTTGTGGAAGAGTTCCACTTGGATAATATGTTAACGGTTAGTTG
>MNCI01002737.1:4077-91207 GCA_015680685.1 Gnetum montanum | reverse complement strand
CTACTCACCAACTCTTTAAGTGGTGACTCATCCTCCTCCTCACAGAATCTCACTCCCCTCTTTCGGAGGGAAGGATAGCAATTATACTCTTCTTCACTTTCTCTCTTACATAGCTCTTCTTCTTCCTTAGCTACTTGCTCCAACAATCTATGAACCTCATGGGACCTAAGCTCTAATAATCTCCCTTGGGCATATGTTCCAAGGGTTCTCCTGGTTTTGTGCCTAAGCCCATCTACGAGATAGCGTAATTGATCTCATTGTGCATAACCATGGCCCAGGCAATGATGTAGCAATGCATAATATCAGCCCATGGTAGCATCCAGGGATTATGATTACCCAGCTTCCATCCTTGGATTTGCTTTTGCAGGTTGGACACTCAAGAGTACGTTTGATATTTATCATTAAACAGTTCTAGCATCGTACTCCACTTCTTTTATGTGTCTCCTTGGAAACAACTTTAATTTTTTCCACTTGTTCTCAATATTCTGCAAGGCACTTGCATCATGAAATTCCTGTGAGTGGTTCTGAGGATCAGCATTGTACCCCCCCTCAAATCGTGGGATATTATTCATGTCTAGTCTCTTGATCCTGCTATCTTTCTGGTGTCTTGTAGGTATTCTAATGGCCTCTGTAATGTCTAACATGCTTCAGGTTACAAGTAAGGATTCTTCATGGTCATTTCTTTCATGGTGTCTGTGATGTCTATGCAGTTCCCTACTTTCCCTTGTTCCATGCCTTGACTCTTTAGAATGCCCTCATCCTTGCTCTCAACTCTCTCGTCGAGGTTTCTCATTTTGCTTACCCTTATCCTCACGGTTAGATTGCTTATGACTACATCCTGGTGTTGAAGGAGAGGGTGAATGTTATGATGAAGGGGAAGAGGAAGGAGAACCATCGTCATGACGATGTTTCCTACCTTCCCTTCGGTGATCTTGACCTTGATCATGATGACGATCAGAATGCTCGTCCTTATCTTGTGTTTGTGTTCCCTCATTGAACACTTGGTGTTCATGGGAATCAGAACCAAGGTTGTGTATTGTGGAGTGAAGGTTCTAATACACCACCTCCTCACCATCGTTAGGAGGGGGAACATCATTTTGTGGAGAACCTATTGAAATAGGTTCACCACCCTTAATTTTGCTTATGATGGGTGAAGCATTATGGGGTCATTTTCCCTTCAATGATGTATAGTAACTCTCTTGTTGCAAGTCCCATTAACGTTGCACTTCTGTGGGATGGTAGTCCCTTAATTTGTAATCACATGCAATGTACTCAACGTATAACTGTGACATGCCAATTCATGCAAGGGCATGAAGGAGCATGTTGGGGGCTGCTCTGTCTGGAGGTAACACTATGTTACCCTCCAAGTCTCTCCAACACAGTTGTTCGTCTTGATGGAAGACAAAGGTAAAGTTGAGTATATATTCATCGTTATGAATATATACCACACTGAATTGTCAAGGAACTGGCAGTTCTTGGTTATGTATGTTGTGCTGCCGACAGTCTCTAGTGTTGTTCCTAGGCGGTGAAGTGCTTTTGTTCGAAGAAGAAGACATTTTAGTCTTATTCGGTGTGTTGTTTACCGTTATCTTATTTTTTTTTCATTTGATCAACCCTAAGGGTTCATTCTAGCTCCCAACGATGTGGATGATCTCCTATGTTCTACATAGCGCACAAACAACTAAGTCCTTGGCAACGGTACCAATGATGAGTGGTGAGGTACCCCTACACTCAACCATATGAATATGAGCATTTCATGCGTGATCCGGTCAAACTCCAAAGACTAAGTGCTTATGCACCCTAATGGAACACTTAAGGTTAATCAATCGTTGTCTTCCTAGACTTACTTGTATTTTCACGGTTGTATGGTTAAGTAAGTCTAAGGTATGTGATTTTTATGTCTTTTATCTTTTTAATGCCTTATGTTAAGAGAGAAGGGTGAAAAGACTAAATGACTAACTTTAACTAACTAAGTTCTAATTTTCCTAGCATCAGTATCCATTCCCACTTACTATACATACCCTAAACCGGTGCAATGCTACTGGGATTACCAAACGCTACTCGTTACTAGGTTACCAAGCATTACACACATGCTTGAAGCGGTCGTACTAAATGCACTTAACTAGGAGAGTTGAGGGTTGAGAGAGATTAATTATCCAAGAAAGAAATTAAGCATTTAACATTAATTAATTCCTATTTAGCTTACTCCACATGCTACAAGGTTTATCAAAAAGTTTATCTTTATTTCCATACACAAATATGTGCTTAGGTACAATTTGCTCAAATAAAGATCCATTCACTTTAAGACTCCTACTGCGGGCACATGGAAATTATTCTATCTCTGGAATGGTAAAATTGCCAGAGTTTAGCTAAGGGTCTAGATCTAGATGGTCAAACAAGGGAAAGCTGCCTCTTATTTATAGAACTAGCGACGGGCTGCAATATCGTGTATGTGATATCACAGGGGCCGACACGATATCATGTACACGATATCGCAGCCCATGCAATATCACATCCCATCAAGTGTGATGTGTGATATTTGAACAATTTCTTTATTTAAGCAAGTTGTACTTGGGCACAAGTTGTGATAGCAATAAATATTGAGACTATTTCCCATCATTGTAACATTTCCTTAGTTTATTATTTTACTTAGCATATATTCTACTAGTTTACTAGCTTAATACTTTATTTTTACTTGCATGTTATTAAAGTAGAATGAGTACAACTGATTTCAAGTGCTTAAGTATAATTGTTTGGTAGTCCTAGTAGTGATTGCACTTGATTCACTCAGTAGTGAACTGACTTGGCAACCTAGTAATGGTTACATGATTTCAAGGCATGTACGATGAATCAGGAATGGATACTCATCATTGTAGGCGAAAATAGATTTACGTTTTCATTATTGGTTAGATTTGGCATTTAACTCTATTTTCACTGCGCCTACACTTAGGAGCATAACTAGCCCTACAACATCATTTAACATACTCCTCACTATAAGCTAAACCATACACTTAGACTTCACTAGCTTGAAGTGGGAAGATAGTGATTGCAAGCTTAAGTCAATTACTAGCATATCAACATTGTTCATCCATAGATTATGATCGAGTCACACGTGAATACTCATAACTTGTCTATTTGGGTGTTGGATGCTCCACCGCTCATCATCTTAGAAGTTAAATATGGAATATGCCTTTGTTCCAAACAATACACAATCATCTTGGTTGGAATCCTATACTATGCTACACCAAACCATAAAATTCATTATTCAACCATGTCTGTGTGTTGTAATGGAATGAGCAAGGATTAGGAAATTGGAACATGACATACCTTACTATGTTTATAATGGATCTTATGTGATGCATGATTAAAATGATCAGTATACCTATTAGTCAAGATTTTTAACTAAGTCCAACAACTACCTATCTTGGGATGACCACCATGAGACCAACTAGCCACTACATCAACACAACACTCCTTAATGAAGAAAAATGAGAAACTTACATTAGATTTATTAGAAATAATTAATTAAGAATTAATTTTTAAGTTATGGACCTTGATCATTTATTAAAGGAACACCTTCAAGCATGGGTAACATGTCTTTCCAGTCTCATAATAACCAATGCTAATCCCATTGTAGCACTTATAAGTATTGTTCACATGTCTTTTGAGTGGTACCCCATAAATAATTTTTTTTAGAAATTAATTATTTATTTATTTCATTACCACTACCATAGGTCTACCTTTAGGCATTAGTCACATGCTTGTCAAGTCACATAACAAGGGAAAAAGTGTTTTCAAATAATATTTTCCAAGATAATAGAACCTTGAATGGTATTGTATCACTCAAGTTCATTAAGAGAAAAGTCCTATTTATATTTGTAAATTAGGTATTTATACTACATAGAGTTGTACTTTTTCCTCTCTTTTTTTTTGGATTCACTTAACTTTTGTATAGCCATAAGTTCATTCAGAGAAAAGACTTGTTTAGCCATTCACTTAACTTTTTGCAAGTAAACATGAAAGCTTAAAATAATGAAATAAAAAATTTAACTTAAAAGTAAGAAGATTAATAGATCTTTTTTTCATAAGTTCACATTAATGAAATGAAAATTTATTGTAACTTTTATTGTAAAGTTATTAGTAATATTTGAAAGTTTCACACCAATAAACTCTTGCAAATGCTAGTGAGAGTTGAAGATGATTTTTCATTATCCAAAAGAAAACGTTGAAACTCAAACTCATAAGAGACTCCTTCCTCTACCATCAAAGGGTTATGTGTTGTTTGCAAATTTTTCAAGTTATTTGTATTTACCTTTGTGAATGGATTGGTCTCACCATTATTAAGGAAAACTTCACAAGTAGTGCTGCTTGGGTAGCTCTGAAACTACCTATTACTGGGAGATTTTGAAAGCACACCAATAGAAGTAAGAGTTTGTCAAAATAAATGACCAAATGTTATATTCTCTATCCTATTCCATGATGTGTTTTGTAGCTCTAGTCTGAACTAATAAATATTGAGCCTTTGAATGATGATCCAATCTTGCTTGAGCATATAACCATTAACCCTTTGAGTGATGATCCCTTCCATTGATCTGTTGGGACAAATAAGCATTAAGCCTCTAAGAAATTGAATGATGATCGTTTCAATTGGTCCTACTAGACTTGGAAATATACATTCATTCAAACGTTTTTAGTGGTTTTACATATAATTTATGTTAAATTTTTTTAAACTATCAAATTGACATGAAAAAAAATATGAAAACATCCTTTAATATATATATATATATATATATATAGTTGTAGGATATTAATATTCCTGGAGAATTTCTATCTACCATTCAAAAGTTGTATAGTTCAATGTAAATTATGTTCTTGAATAATAACACATCCCAAAAAAATTTTCTAAATACCCATATTGGGCTGAAGCAAGGATGTCCACTTTCACCCACCTTATTTGGCATCATAATGGATGTTCTTGGTTGCATTCAATTCTATTAAACTTAGATATTTTAATGTTTATTGATGATGTAGTTCTTATAGTAAAAACTAAAGTTTAAATAAAATTTATGCTTCAAATTCTAGATGACTATCTCAGGGATGAAAGTCAATATTAGCAAAACCAAAATGATGGTGTGTGATGCAAGATTTGTTGCAAATGACTTTTATATTGTGTTAGAGAAAATTGAAATTTTCTCCCCATATAAGTATCTAGGCACCTCATTTTCAAATTGATATTTTTGGCAAAGACTGATTTGATCAAAGAGTTTCAAACAATATGCATGTTTGGGCACAAGAACATATTTGGGCATGAGATGTTCGTAAACAAATGTATAATCAACTTGTTCAACTAGTTCTATTATATGGACGTGAAACTTGGGGACCCAATTTACTTCTATCACAATAGAAACATTTGGAATATATCTATAGATAATTTTTATTTTAGGAACTTCAGGTAAAGGCTCAAACTCCATATGATATTTTATTAGGAAAAAAAATATGCTACCTATAGAAATCGCAATTGTATAAAAATTTCTATAGTTTTATAATAAGATGCTTGCTAGCCTTGGTGTCCACCCATCCACAAAAGTTTATAATGTCATCTAGGAAAAGGATAGTTTAATGATGGGATAAAATGTCTTTAAAAATGGAATATTAAAGATCAAGATTTAAATTTGAGCTTTAAGGATCTGAAAACAAGGATAGACAAAAGGCATATGGGCACATGTGGGAACAACCATGTGGCAAAAAGTAATTTTATTTGCAACAGATCATACTTATTTATCTACTGCTATTTCTAGAAAAAATAAGATGGCTATCATGCATGCTTATGTGGGATCTTATAGTCTATTGATTAAAGTAAACAAATAGATTAATCTTTAAAGAGAACAATGCATTTGCAAATATTGTATACTTGCAATAGTAAAAGATGAAGAGCATTTGGATTATCCTTTCTTTAATGCTTTTAGACTTAAATATAGTATTTAGGCAACAACTTTGCCACCTTTATTTGAGTTGGAGGTGTCAATTTTGGAATATTTTCTTGATGTCAAAACTCATCATGATCATATTAAAGCTTTGTAATAAAAATTTTGTCCTATTGTAGTCTCACAAGGACATAACTAAGTATTTCTATTTCCATTTCCATTGCCATAGATCATTTTTATAACTATGTAAGCATATAATTTACCATTAGATATATGTTAGGGAGATGTGGTGTAAGTATTTATTTGATTATGGCTTTCAATTTTCTGGGTCTTACAAAGTGCAAAGTTAGTGCATTTTCTAAAATTCCAACCATAGGTCATACAAGATTAATACAAGATTTTGGAAATGTTATACAATGGATACTATACGATGCAATATGATGCATACAACACTGCCTATACCCTTACCCTTATCATGTTGTAGTAGGCTTTTTGACCAAAACACAATCTGATGCCTTACCATGTTGCATTGATTGATTGATTCTTTTTCAAATTCGGTTCAGAGTACCTTTATGCACAGTACCTTTTGCGTGATGCAGAGTTAAAATTCTTTTGTAACAATGTTGCCTTGACGTTGTCTAGCACACCAAGGAATTCTCTAAGATCCAATGGATCTAGGGTAGAAGACCTAGGGAATACGCCTCAAGAAAACAAGCAACCTAAGAGTGAGTGCAAGTAGCAACATAGCTTCTTAATATGTGTATGGAAATGCACCTCAAGGAGGATAACTAACTCCAAATGAGAACCATGCAAACAAGCACACAAGAAACCTTATAGACAACATCAGTGGAAGAAAAAATGATGTATCTACAAGGGATGGTGCCTCACCCCTAGATCCCTCATGATTTGGTACAAGGTGTGGCTTGGCACCACACTAGAACTATCCAATCTTTGTTTCCTACATATCTACGACCATCGTAGAATCAGGGCCATGTAGTTCTCCACGTGAGGGTAGTATGAAGAGAACTTAGAGAGAGTTGCATTAGGAGGGTATCATGCTATTGACTTGGTGTTGCAAAGCCGAGATGGGTTTTCTAACACTTGAGAGTCACCCAAGGGTGTCTCAAAGTGTTTCATGGCCCCTGAACCATGGGGAGAGCCTAGGAGAACCACCACCTTAGGACATTTCTCACAATCCTCCCCCACACAAAGAAGCGACATCCTTGAAGAGAAGCCTAAGATGGCTTTGAGAGTACACTTCAAGTATGGGTTTGGAAATCTATCAACTCTAGGGAATCTGTCAACTCATCTAACACTAGGCTTGAAGGAAGGTACCAACCCCAACACCTAATACGTCCTTTCATCCAATGCCTTGCATGAAACACAAGGGGCACTTGGAGGAATTCCAAAGGCTTTCCTAACTTTGTGACAAGTGGAAGTAGTCCAACCCAAAGGGCCAACATCTCTAAGGCGTCCCCTAGATCCATCCCTTCTTAGGTCTAGAGACTTATCTTCTTGCATAGACCCATACCTATGCAATAAGACATCTCTTCTTCCAAAAGTCTAGCTAAGTTCCTTTGTGAATGGCATCTCAACACACATTGATTTTTTTTAATCATCGATTTTGAGGGCTTACTAGGGCCACTACCCATGGTAATGGACTTGGGAACAACAAACTGAGAGGGAGAACATGCTCCAAAAGAGCCATGTCTCTGCAAGAAACTCATGCTTGTTAGAACTCCATGTTCTGCTACTCACATCTAGACCCATGGGGTCTCACCAGCGCAACCATCTAAGTACAGAATCCACATGCATCTATACCATGCACATTTTTCCCATCATGTCTATTCAAGCTAGTATGAAGGGAGTCAAGTGTGTTCTCCCTTCCAAACAAGGTACAATGGCAGATCTTTTGAGCTTAACCTTGCCATCTGCAGACACACCAACATCGCATTCCTCAATTCACCATCCAACATTATCCAATTTCAACAACAAGAGATAAGATCCAAATTTTGTTTGGAAAACTTCTCCAAGAGGCTATCATAACATACAAGTCCAAACTATCATCAACAACCTTTGCAATTGTCCAACATTAAGAATGCTTGCTCAAATGTTAGAACAAGTAGAGGGTATGTTGGGTAGCCAACCCTAGGACAATCCTCCATACACAAGTCTCATGTTAACCATAAGCACATCATCGATTGCAACCATAATGTCTCATTCATGGGGAAGAATCAATCATGCTTGCAACTTATAAGCTATCCTTCCCACTTTGAGATATGGGACAAGCACCATTTTTTGAACACTTGGTCCAAGAAAGAATATACAGTCGCCTTTGAGGGCAACCATAATCATGAATTCTCCAAGGAACATCAGGGTTCCTAGAATCTAAATTTTCCCACTGTATCAAGAACGATAGCAACTTTTGATCAACATCTTTCATTAGATTTTTGAACTTGAAGGAAGGCTCCTCTTTGGGAGGTTTCTTCCATAGGTAAGTATAGTAGCCCAACTACACCTTACCCATAATACATGCCCAAGTAGTCCACATAGCCAATAGAACCTTATTTTCGAACTGTTACCAATTGAAGGAAGACATGGATTCACAAGTCTTACCCAAATTCGATTCCACCTTAAGAATAACTCAAGGAGTGAAGGAATTCATCCCTTAAAATTTTATCAAGAGGGATTTCTATTTCATCCTAGGAGATCTAGGTTTTTGTTTCATACATTCTAGTCAAGCCCGTTTACAACAATTGTGATGCACAAGGCTGCACCACTGCCTATTACCATTCAGCCCAAACAACAAACACAAGTCAACAAGAACATTTCGCCCATAGGAGAACTAGGTCCTCAAGATAGTTTTACAAAGAATGGGCTTTGCCAACATCAACTACAACTCAAGACAATACACGATTCAACCTCGAAGGGTTTACAGTAAGGGTGGTCTACCAGAGAACCACAATAAGGAAGTCCCTCTAGAGCCCCAAAAGCTGAGAGAAAATACATAAGATCATGCCTTGCTTACAAGAAGGGAGATATATACATTTAGGCTACATCAACAACATGGCCTCACAAAGGAGGTTCCATGAATTCCACCAAGATAACAACATTCTATCTTTGAAAACAAGCCCCAAGAGTTCACAAACATGTGACCACTGATAGGAACAAGTCCAAACATCAACTACTTCTAGATCCCAACTAGGAAACAACTGTCTTGATACCACCTGCCTTATTATTTCAAGAACTAAAGAGGACATCCATCGAAATGGAGAATGATCCCTCATAGGATTAGAGAATCACCAAGTAATATAGTGCTCAACCTTGCTATTCCACGAAAGAGGTGAGGACACTAACATGAATTAACATTACACCACAGACATGGGATAATACATTAGGGAGAGACAATGTGATACATTAGTGTACATAAGGAACAGAGTACATGGGGAGATTCAACAAGACACCATAGCTTGCTAAGCACAATGAGTTCCAAGTCATGAAATCACACCATAGTCAACAAAAGCATCAATAAGTCCCAAGTCATGAGAGTGCATCATAGGCCTCAGAAAAATCATAAGCAACCAGTCATGAGAGCATGCCAACATGCATAAATTAGAAGCCCCTAATCATGAGAGCATAGGCTCAAGTGGTTTTGAGCACATTCAAGCCCATCAAGCAAGGCCACCAAAAGAAGTCACAATTTCTATAATTGTAACATCATTTATTCAAGGATGGACCACCATCCCAACATTTGCAAAACTACTCCACGATCACATCCAGCATGGAAGAGGGAGTCTAGGTGCTAATACCGAGAACTCAACTCTACTCCATAGCTAGACATCACAGCATCACCTTGATTTTAATTTTAGTTTGCCATTGAAATTCACATGGCCACCCTGAACCATCCATTATCAAGATCAAGCACATCAAACCAATTTTTTTGGTATTATGGGCTACATACCACCATTGATCATCTATGGATGAGATTTCTGCCAGTCCAGGAATCCAAGAGGAAGTGTTCCAAAGACTTGTCCTATCTCAAGGACATTCACCAAAGGACACATCATCAAGGCATGCCAATATCACCAAGAACACATGGCACTAGTTCAAGAGCACCTTGGGCAAGGACATGCCCTGGCCTACTTATTACAACACCATATCACAACAAGATAATTTTTCATGGGATTTTCAAAAGAATTATGCATTAAGGCACAAAGGCCATTTACAACATATAGAGAAGGCACTTCAAAAATGAGCACCACGATAGAACCATACATCAAGCTTGGCCTTGTCATAGGATGTGGCATAGGCATACAACAAGAAGACAACTGACCCACATAGGGAAATAACATCTAGCACTTTGATGTGCATAAACTGTCAAAACTGAGAATATCACAAGGTTACATTTCACACACCTAAGGATAAGAATACATTTAGTGAGCACATACATGGTATTTGGGAGTGCTACCTAGGCCTAAAAGGCTATAGGATGATCTACCCAAGCCCATCCTAAGCTAAAAGGTTTAGGCCACTAGGAGCATACAAAGAAGGCATCATGCTATTTTGAGAAAAACTTGTCTTTGTCATGAAATGTACACAATCATCTGTCACACTGCATCCATTGCACCACTGTCTCTACACGTACACGAAAAACTGTCGCATTGAACACACTACAAGACTACCATTGAATGAAAATGATTCAGGACATGAGAGCAACAATTGAATAACGGAACACACCAACTAAGTATCCACCACCTGTCATAGTGGGACCTCAAGGCATTGGCCACTCTTGGACCATTAGTATCTAGCATGGCCAAGGATACCATTTCATTCCATCTGCTAACCCAATATCTATAGGGTCTAGGATGGATCACTGTCAACTATTAGTGCTCACCTAGCATAGAGAGGCAAAAAAATCATGATGTACTTGTTGATTCATCACAACTAAGGTACCGATAAATCCACAACCCAATGTTGGGATTCTAAGACCAAATAATGAATTCATGAAGACCTCAAGAGCACATATCGTCCCCATAGACATAGTGCTCATAGAATCAACTGAGGTCACCATTAGCCGCATCTTTGTACCTATGCTGCCTACAAAGATTGAGACAAAAGCTTAGAAATAGAGAAGTTAGCAGGAACATGATCAACACATCAGCCTCATATACAATCATCAAGCATGATCATATAACAGAGTAATATCACTCTCGCAACATCATAAAGAGAAAGACTTCAACAACACGCATAGAGATCAATCATGCAAAACATTGATGGGTCAATTAGAGACACTCAAACAAACGAATTCATCATGAGGCACACCCAAAGAGAGCTAGGACACTCTCAATATTTCAAGATTCATATACAACAAACATTCCCAGTCACTAACACTAGTTCCAACCAGGATCAAAATCTCAACCCCTTCATAAGAGGCATGGGCAATAGAGAATCATTATCTCAACTCAAAAATAAGGTGGAAGACCAAGGTCTAGCCAACAACAAGTCTCCATAAAACCAATTCTTGCTAGGGTGAGCAACATCAAGAAGGATGCATCCACAAGAAAGACTCTCATCAAAAGAGGTGTGGTCTCAACAAGAACCAACAAGAGGATGACCCACACCCAAAGTCTTCGAATCAAAGTGCCTAAAGAGATGTCACTAATCAAAAGAGTGATGCCATAGATCTAAGGGCAACACAAATGGCTCAAACAAGAGAGCATAACTCACAAAATATTAGCAACAAGGGCAATCATGCCTCAAGCACAAGAGGTTGTCAAAACAAGACAACAAACATTTGGCTTTGGGATGGCATAAACAGCCTCAAAATGCATCATTAACAATCCCAACAACAAATCATTACACTGCGTAGAACACAAAGCCTTGTGTTACAAATGATAAACACAACGAAGGTAACATGCATGCAGAATTTGAAAACACAACCAAGAAGACACACATACACAAATAGACAAACATACAATCACAAGCACGAACGTACAAAGTCTATTGGCAACGGTCTTAATCCACCCAGAATAAGGCTCACCAAAAGCACATGTCCGAAGGCCCTCCATCTTGAGGTACTTGGGAACCAACATGTACCAATTTGTATTTCCCATACTCACTGTATCTAGGGTGAGTGGGAGTGCAAGGATATCGCATCCTACACAATTCAATCAATGCCATCTTGATACATGTCATCTAGGTGGAAACTGAAGTCGAGACTTGGTCTGATTCATCCCAGATGAATCACTGGAGACTAGAGATGAGAGCTCCTTAAGCAACAAAATTCTTGAGTTGCCAATAGAACTCTCCTCTACCATATCAAGTAAAATCACAACTAGTCCAACGACAAGTAAACAAGTGGACGACAATACCATACCGCAATCATATATATTCTCAAGGAAAAACAACATACATCAGTTGCTCGCAATATAACATCAACCCAGTCATGAAGAGCATAAAAATATTACCATAAGGAAACTCTTCAAAGAATACATAAAGATACGATTCTAGATCACCTAGGTATCAATCTGAAGAGACCATTAATAGAACAACCTTAATGAAGTAACACAACCAAAGAGCACATGCATATCACAACATGATTTAAAAAAATTCTCTAATACCATATGTAACAACGTTGCCCCAACGTTGTTCGGCATCCCAAGGAATTTTCTAAGATCCAATGGATCTGGGGCAGAAGACCTGGGGAATATGCCTCAAGCAAGCAAGCAAGCAACCCAAGAGTGAGTGCAAGTAGCAACACAACTTCTTAATATGTGTATGGAGACACACCTCAAGGAGGATAACTAACTCCAAACGAGGACCATGCAAACAAGCACACAAGCGACCCTGCAGACAACATTGGTGGAAGAGGAAACAATGCATCTATAAGGGATGGTGCCTCACCCCCAGATCCCTCTTGATCTAGTACAAGGTATGGCTTGGCACCACACCAAAACTATCCAATCTTGGTTGCCTACATATCTATGACCACGGTAGAATTAGGGCCATGTAGTTCTCCACATAAGGGTAGTATGAAGAGAACTTAGAAAGAGTTGCATCAAGAGGGTATCCTGCTGCTCACTTGGTGCTGCCAAGTTGGGATGGGTTTTTTAACACTTGAGAGTCACCCAAAGGTGCCTCAAAGTGTTCCATGGCCCCCAAACCGTGGGGAAAGCCCAAGAGAACCACCACCTTGGGACATCTCTCACATTTTCCTTTTCTCTTTTGCGTTCACATGACTTTTGTTTAGCCATCACTTCATTGCAAATAGGAAAGTCCTTGACCCAAGGAATTTTGCATTGAATTGCATTATTGTTGTATTAGTATAATTTGCGTTGAGTTGCATTATTGCTGTATTAGGTGCTGTGCAATATACATCTACCTTCCTACATATTTTGTCTTACTTTTCTTAATTAATTTTTATAAGCCTTGTGATTCAAGAAAGCATTTCCACTTCTGCATGTTCTAAATTTTAAAAAGGGCTATTCTGTTCATCGCTTTACCTTCGACACTAAGGACCTTAATTTGTATTTGGAAGGAACGTATTGGTTGAAGTTTGGTAAGCGTGAACGTGGAAGGTGATAATTTGCGGGTGAAAAGCAATTGCCATAGATTCTTTAATGCCAACGGCCTCTTTGTCATGTTGTAGCATATGTGCACACTTTTTGACCAAAACCGATACACATTAATTATCTTTTGAAATTTGGTTCAGATTTCGTGGCACCTTCTCCATCACGCGGAGTTGCACTTGTTCCTCTGCTCTGCTGTGAATATTTTGGACCATACATACATTGCTCTGCTGTGGATTAGATGAACTTCTTTACATCAAACAACTGAATTTGCATTGCATTGCATTATTGCTGCATAAGTGGAGTGTGTTGGTGCCTGTCATAGACGTGCCTGCCTCTCTGTTGCTGTGTATCTGCCTTTGCTGGAAGTGGGTGAATGTCTGAAAACAGGGCAACTGAGCGGCTCAAGTATTGTGATATGGAAGAAAGATCATTATTGAAGAGAAGCCGAACACAGGAAGAAGCAGAAGAGGATACAGGCTCCCCAGCAACCAAAAGATGGGCTGTGCAGCCCGGGCCTTCCTCAGATCCACAAGTAAATCCGGGCGTTGTTGGGTTTCCATCCTCATCATGCACAAGTGGTGAGGGATCTGTCAACAACAAGTTCGATGTGTTCATCAGTCACAGAGGCCCTGATACAAAATCAACCTTGGCTTATCATTTATATGATTTGTTGCGGGATAGAGGAGTTGAGGCGTTCCTGGACAAAGAAGAGTTGCAGAGTGGGGAGACGTTCCCGGAGGCGATTGAGGAAGCCATTGCATCTTCCAAAGTAGATGTCTGCATACTTTCCAGTGGATTTGCAGAATCTGTGTGGTGTCTTAAGGAATTAGTGATGATGCTGCACAAATTCGAGATGGGCAAATCTACTCTGGTTCCTATCTTCTATGACGTCAAACCCGCAGAAGTCAAATATGTGAAAGGAGCTTTTGGGCAGGGGTTTGAGAATCTACAAAGCAAAGACAAGAACTCCACTGAAGACATTGAGCAATGGAGACGTGCTCTGGGCAAGATTGGAGAAATCAGCGGATACGAAGGGAAAGGGTAAATGATGGATGCTAACACGTTAATGTTTTGATTTGTTTCCGCTTATTTTTCTTGAACTTTGTTTTACATACGGCTCAAAATTTAGGTTTATGTTTGGTACGTTTAAAATGCTTGCAATTATGCGTAGACTATTTTCTTAATTTTTTTTTAAAAAGCAAAGGTCAATGGTGTTTATAGTATTTTAATCATAGTGATAGTATTTCATTATCATCATTATCTTAGGCTTGTCACAATAAAATGAGGTATGCTACATAAGTTTTTTTAAACCATAAATGAGGTCTGCTACATAAGTTTTTTTAAACCATTAGCCTTTATGAAGAGTTAGATATTTGTTTATTTGCAATTCAAATCATCTTCAAATTTTTTTTTATGTCTTCTTTTTTGTTACCTTTCTTAAAACAGTGATGTAGCAACCTTTATTTCTAGGCTCATTGTTTGATCTTCTTTGCACATGTCCAAACCATAAACCGCAATTCTTGTAGGTTATCTCAAATATAAGTCACTCCAAGTTTTCTTTTGATGCTTGTATTATGGAATTTATCTCTTCTAATAACATTTAACATCTATCGAAACATTCACATTTTTGCCATACTAATTTGTTGTTCATGCCTTTTTGTATTGCCCAATATCAAGCACCATATAAGCTATCTTATAAAATTTTCGCTTCAATTTTACTGGTAGTCTTTTATCACATAGAACATATATAAAACACCACTAGCCTATCTCCATTTTGACCATCATGCCTCAATTCTATTTTCTATATCCTTATCAATTTCACCATATAATTATAGGATTAATCATAAGTAGTAAAACTATTTGCAATGAGAGACTTTTTTGCCTTGATTTGTCACTTCTATTTCATTGTTGTTTATGTTGTTATTAAAATTGCATTCCATATAGTTTGTTTTACTGTCTTTTGATTCTAGAGCATGTTTCCACTTCGCCATTTTAGAAGCAATATTTTCTCAACCTATATCCACCAACACAATATCATTTACAAATAGCATACACCAAGAGATTTCATCTTGTATTTCCTTTGTTAACTCATCCATAATAATGGCAAATAAGTATGGGCTAAGGATAGACCTTTGATGTAAACCTATTGTAACTCAAAAATGAGATGTTATTCCATAAGATATTCTAATTTTAGTGGTAGCTCCTTCATACATGTCTTAATTCACTTTAATATATTTATCAATGATGTTTTTCCTCTGCAAGGCCAAATAAATACTATCACGAGGTAGTTTGTCATATGTTTTTTCCAAGCCAATGAAGATCATATGTAGATTTTTTCTATATTTTCTGAATTTCTCCATCAATTGTCATATCAAGAAAATAGTCTCTATAGTAGATCTTCTTAGCATAAATCAAAATTGATTTTTTTAACATTGTTGATTCATGTTTGAGACATTGCTTTATGACTCTCTCCCAAAGCTTCATAGTGTGGTTCATTAGCTTGATCTCTTTGTAGTTTACATAATTTTGCATGTCTCCTTTATTGTTATAAATGGAAACATCAAAACTTTTTCTCAAATTGTTGGGCATTGCTACATTTTTCAAAATTTTGTTAAATAATTGTATTCGCTAAGAAACTCTTGTATGTCCCAATGCTTTCTAAACTTTTATAGGAATATTATTTGGTTCAACAACTTTTCTTTTTTTCATTTTTGATAAGGTTATCTTCACCTTAAAGAAGGAAAGTTCATTAACAAAACTAAAATTTGGTTTTTCTTCTTGGATGTCTTCTCTTAAGAATTCTTCATTTAATAATTCTTAAAAATAATTTTTACATGTATACAAAATTTCATTGTCTTTTACTAGAATTCTTTCATCTGCTTCCTTTTGTCCCTAATTTCTTATAAAAGTTATATAGGGCCTTATGTTTAGCTTTGGCTACTGCCACAGTTGCATTCTTTGTTATGAATTTGTATATTTATTTTCTTAGCTACCTCTTTGCTGCCATTACTTAAAAACATTTTTCTTGTTTTAGACAACATGTTGCACTTCATCATATTTTTTGCCTTTTGTTTCATCCAAAATGTCTTTTCAATTTTTCTAAATGCAAGTTTCTATTTAAATCCAAAATAAATTTGCAGAGAAATACCAATTCCAGGTGCATGAAATCATAAATAAAGAAATATTCTGCACTTAAGGTAGTTTTTTTTTTCTTTTTTATTAATCCATTCCCCGTGGATAGTATTAATAGTCCATGTTGTTGCATTTATGAACCAAACAAATATGTGTTAAAATAAATATTTGCCCTTTTATAAAAATTGATTTTAACCTTTTTCTTTCCAACCAGTGAACTTTGTAAGATCATTGTCAACAAGATATGTGAGCTTCTCCAACAACTCCATGTTGGATCTGTGGCTACTTCCCAGAAGATGCTTGGAAGAGAGGAACAGTTGCTCAGCATCCTTTGTGATATAATGGAATGTCGTGAACATGGGCTTGGTGTGACATCGGTAGAAATAAGTGGTATTGGAGGCATTGGAAAAACCACATTTGCAAAAGAACTTTATAATAAGATTTACTACGAATTTGAGAGGTCATGCTTCATTGAAGATGTAAATGGACTTGTAGAAAAATGTAGTATAAATAAAGTCCACAAACACCTTCTCCATAAGCTTTTCGGACAGAATTCAAGTTCCTTTAGAATGGAAGGAAGGGAACATTTGATGAAGAAATTGCACAATGCACAAATTTTAGTGGTGTTAGACAATATTCACAGCAAAATTCCACTAAGTAAAGTGTTTATTGAAGATGATGTTTCTCTCAGTCGAAGGAGTGTCATTATTGTGACCAGTAGGGAAAAGGGAGTTTTGAAGCATGACCCTGGCGTTAAAGGGTACTGTCAAAATTTGATCTCAGTAGAAATAGAAAAATTAGACTTTGCTACATCAATGCAAATATTTTGTCATCATGCATTTGGAAGAATTGGCAATGTGAAGAATGAATTTAATGAACTAATGAAAAAGATGGTTGAAAAATGTGATGGATTACCATTAGCATTGACTGTACTTGGCAGACACGTTTATAATAAAGAGATTAAATTCTGGGATAATTTATTCAATTTTATGAAGGATTCTTTGCACAATGAAGTGAAAGATAAGTTAAAATTTAGCTATGAAAATCTTGGAACTGAAATGGAAAAATGCTTATTCTTAGATGTGGCCACTTTTTTCCGAGGAGAAAAAGAAGGTCTCCTGATTCAAATTCGGCAACGTAATGATAAAGATTGTGAATCAGTTCAATATGCTCTTGATATGTTGAAGATGAATCTTTTGATCAATGTAGATATTGACGGTGTTTTATGTATGCATGATGTGTTGGTGGACTTGGGAAGGAACATAGTTAAAGATGAAAATTTATGCCCTGGCCATCGTAGTCGTGTCTGGTATCCTTCAGATGTTCAATACATGTTATCTCATGAAATGGTATGACTTATGATTATCTGTTCATAATAGTTGGATTTGCCTTTTGAATGTATAATGATGATATTTGGGTTTGCTTTTTAAAGTAAAATGATTATATTTTTGCTTCCCTATTTCCCCAATGTAATCATTTTTCTTTGTGCGGGAAGGAAGTGACTTGAAAGCAATGTTGCCGATTTCAGGGAACTGACAAGGTGAAAGCACTAAGCTTAGTTTGGGGAGGCTTACCTGTGTTAGATGAAGATCAAAATCCCTGGTCGGCTGATGTTTTCAGTAAATTATCATCTTTGGAAGTTTTAATCTTACATGGTCAATGTATTGAAGGTATTTTATTATTTAATTAATTATCAATGAAATATGTGTTATTTAATCTGTTACATTTTGAATTTCCGATATTTTGATCCAAAGATGGTAATAACGTTACCTTTTATTTTTGTCTGGAATCAAGGTGATTTTTCCTGGTTATCAAAGAAGCTATTATGGCTGAAATGGACTGATTTTCCATGGCATATGATTCCTCAGACACTATGCTTAAAACTTATGAGAGTCTTACACATATCTGGCAAAAAGCTGAAGCATCTATGGGTACATCCTCTAAAGGTGAGGTTTAATCATGCACTATTACCAAGGTTAGAAATTGAGTAGTAAGTTGGTATGCTAAATTTTTTAAAAATCAATCAACTTTTAAAATTGAGTGTCCCATTTTAGTGTTTTAAATTTCCTCATATTCCCCTTCTATTTTAGATCTCAGTAAAAATTATAAATACAAGTTAATAAGCATGTACATAAATAAAAGAGCATGAGGCCATTATTAAGCAATAATAGACTCATTCTAATAATGAGTAGAAGTTGCATAATTTCAACTATTTAAGTTAATTATTTGATTTAATATTTATTGGTAATCTGAAACAGAATAACTTTTATATTGCATGAGAAATGAGGGGCCACCACTTGGAGTGATGGTAAGGTAGTTATTTTTCAAATTGTAAGGCCTATATTCAAGCTTGGGCATAGCCACTCGAAAGAGATTAAGCTTGGGCTCATCCATAGACCCTTTAAGACCCCATCTTGGTGGGATGAGCATTGAGTCTCTAGGTAATGATACTTTATTTACATGAGTAATTAGTAAAAGTAATTATAAAATAACTTGAATAAAAAATATGTACAAAATGTACTAGGTATATTTGTTTGCACTTTTTTTTTCTGGGCTAGAAAGGCTAACTATTAGTTAGTTGGACTTTGTCACTGAAAACAAATAATTATCGTCATAACACTAGGCTAAGAGATGAACTTTGCTAAGGGAATTAGTAGTTGGCTGGACTTTGTTGTACAAATTAAATAATTATAGTGTACTATTGGCTTACTTCTAGCTACCTACGTAGGGCAACCTTTGTTTTGTGGATGGAAATTAACTAACGGTTGGGAGAAAGTGTTGGGAAAGATGTAGAAGAAGTTGACCTTCTGGAAAGGTATGTTTTTGTCTTCCGTAGGTAAGATGACTCTTGCTAAAGCTATCAACTCAAGCATTCCCATTTATAGTGCATTCGTTTTGAATCCTCGAATCCAATTTATGTTGCAAGTCAATCACATAGTCAAAAATTTCCTTTGGTTTGATGGGGAGGAGTGCATCGATTTCATTTGCTTTCTTGGAATAAGATGGTTATCCTAGTTCATGTAGGTGGTTATGGACTTTAGGACTTCAAAAGGCAGGCTTGCATTCTAGCTACTAAGCTAGCTTGAGAGGTTTGATCCTAGGCAAATAAGCTTTGGGTTAATTATCATTGAATGTGCTATCATAATCTATGGACTTGTCTAGCCAAAGCCTTGGAGATTTAGAAAATCATTAAAAGAGGATGAACTTTCCTTTAGTTGCTTGGGCACTAGGAATTTAGAGAAGTAGACATACTGATGGAAGGTCTTCTTGTAGGATAAGCTCATCACAAAATGATTGGAGAATTTTTTTTGAAGTAGTCATTTTGTTGTGATGAGGTCCAGGATGCATGTTAAGGATTGGTTTAGTATGAAGCAGTGGAGAATTTCCTTTGTCTTTCATGATGATAATAGACATGGTCAATTCATTAGAATTTTGAACTTAGGTCTTTATACCTTGCATTTTGCTTCGACAAACCACAAATAGTGAATGTTATCTTTATAGACAATCCTTTGTCAAAGTAAGGGAATGGGACCTTATTTGGACATTGTAACATTGATTAAATGTGAGGTTTTTTGCTTTACTATTAGCTCATTATACGGTGCTTACTTAGGAAAAACTCTAGCGATGGGGTTTCACAATCACCTCCTAGTGTATCCTCTGCTATAAGAAGATCAAAACTATTGCATACCTTTTCAAAGAATGTTTGTTTACAAAAGTTGTGAATCAATTTGTATGCATATGGACTAGGATCCTATGAGATTAGTGTTGGGCAATGATTACAGAAGGACTCATCATTCACAGACACTTACATGAGATTTCATTATGTGTGGAGGTCACCTTAAAGATTTGGCTTAAGAAAAATGCTCACACTTTTCATGCGAAGTGCCTAAATTCTTCCTATAAATGCATCTCAAAAGCATTCGCCAACTTTCACTTATGGAAAAACATCCATGAATGCACGATGGCAACATTTAATACTCATGAAATTTTGCAAGATGATCTAATGTGATGATTGTAAATTGTGTGTTCTTTTCCTTTTTTAGATATGCATACCCTCTATTTTAATTGAGCTTTATGATGTTGTGCATGACTATTGTTTGGTTTTTGTTTTCGATGCCCTATAGAAATACTTGGGGCTTTTTGGTTAGTTGGAAGTGGGGTTGGGAGCTGATGTATGTTCTTTCTAATGGTTTTGTTCTTGGTTGGCTTCATGATCTAGGTGTTTATTTATTTTGCTAGAGGATCTTCTTCCCTCCATAAAGATACTACTGTTATAATTGTTGATTTGGAGTTCACCCTTCTCATTATATAAATGACTAGACTTTCTTTCAAAAATATATATATAAACTTTTTCACAAAAATTACTAGCTTGCTACACATTGTCATGGAATTCAAGTAATTATGAAATTAAAGTTGATATTGAAGATTTATTACATCTAATAGACCCATAGGATCTATTGGAAAGATATTAGTTTTTCATGAAAAATAAAAATAAACTTTACAAAATTGACCAAGCACTAATAGGGACAGCAAAAACAAATCATACAAGTTTTTTTCTATAACGTTAGAACATTACCTTAAATAGGTAGTCATAGCACAAGAAAGAAACATATGTAGCTCATTTTCAAACACTCTTAACCTACACAACCTATAAATGCACTCTTTTCAGAGAAATTGAATCCATCTTCCACTTTCAATTCTAAGATGATGAGAACTTAAGCCAAGTTTGTTGATGACATTTTGATACTTGATTAGAATAGTAGATGAAAGATATTTATCTTTTGTATCTAGTTTATTAGATCTAATGTGATGTAAATAAAATTGCTTCTTGCCTTCTCCATTATACCACATCTGTGTTAAAACCTTTTATTGACTAGTTGGTTAATATGCTTAGAATTTTGTTGCACATCCTTCCAAAAGATATTTCATTTTTTCAACCATTGCATCCCTTGAAAATACCAACCATAGTCTTATAAATCCTTAAGAACTACCTTAGAGAATTTGTTTTACTTTGAGATATGCAAGTTATGAGTGAATGTAATGAATTGGTACAAAACTTCTACTTCTAAAGGTAATACATCACATTTAGATGGATACTATTGAGGAAGGTGTTTGCATCTTCACCTTGAACTCATTGAAAAGAAATTTTTTTTGCACATTTTCAATATCAATCCAAAGTTTAGCTCTTAGTCTAGGTCCCAAACAATACATCCATATAATATAGTGGATAGATGATGATATGCAAAATTTGTTTTCTAACCTTTCAAGCCCAAATTTCCAAATTCTTATACTTGTTTTTGAAAGCATACAAAACCTTGAAACCTTTTGCTATTGTATCATTGATAGCTTGTATATTTTCTCTTTGTAAAATGTTTCTAATCATACTAGATTTCCCATCAAATGCAATTGACTTCACAAAGGTTAAAAAGAGAATAAATAACATGACATTAATAGCTAATTGAGATGAAGCAGGTAATGATTAGTTTAGAAAAAATGGGTAGCTGTAGAAGAAGGAAAAAAAATGAAAGACAAAGAAAAAAAATTAAAGATATAACATCTATAATAAAAACAACTAGTTGTAGGAAGAAATAAATAGAAAAATAAAATAAAATAAATTTTCCCAAATACTTTAGAGAAATAATGGCTAAAATAAAAATGGCTAGTTGTAAGACAAAAGTAATATGAATAGAAGGGTAGGAAAAGTAGGGGATATAGGGGTTGTTGTTAGTTTAGGATGTATAGGGGGATAGTGCTTTTTAGCAAAAATAAAACTACTACTTAAAAATTGTTAAAAAATAAATAAATAAAAAGTAATTCAAAAAAGGAAACAAAAAATATAAAAGGTTCAAGCAGAGAAAAGAAGGTAATGAGATTGTCATCATAATTGAACTCACAACTTCTAACATATAAGATGAAGAGTTTGTAAATAAATATAGAGTAGATGGTATAAAAGGAAAAAAATTTAGAGAACATTTTAGTGAAACTTATTAAATAGAAATCACATTAGTAGGATTTCAAGCCAAATTAGCCATTCATCAAGTCTCATGCATGATTAAACTATTAATGAAATCTCATGTCACTAAAGATAATGATCATGTGATTAAAATACTTGCAGAAGTTAAAGTATAAAGTCTCATATCAAACATCATCATAAAGGAGTGAGACTCTTTAAAATAAAATCAAGTATAGGTACATTAATTATTAAGTCTTATGCCAAAATGTAAAATAATGAGAAAATATCGCATCTTATAGATAAATCAAAAGTGCAAGACCTTGTATTAAGCCAAGTTCGAATTGCAAAACCAATGTAAGAGTAAAAGGTAAAAATGCTAATCATTCTAGAAATCCTAGGGCTATTACATCTATATTCAAGGCTCCTTTTATCTAAAGAAAGCTATGGACATGTATGGATCTACTATGTTTCCATTTATATTTAGTCCAATAGCTTTATATTTAGCCCAATAGTCAACTACCTAAAATTTGGAAACAATTTCATCTCACTAAATGCTTGATATCAAAAATGTGTGAACTTAGCAACTATATGTGCATTTTCTTTAATATTATTCAATCTTCAACACTTTACTATAGAAGATTTTGTGTAGGTTTTCTGGGCATTAGCCTATTAAGTTTTAGCTAGTACAATTCAATTGCACTTAAAGTGACAAACACCAATAGAGTACGCAACTCATTAACCAGATCAAATAGTTAATATGAAATAGTTCCTTGTATAGTGATACCAAATATCATCAATTTATCAACAAAGTTATATGTTGGATCATTTTGAAGTTGTTCTTGTAACTTTTATATAGTTAGGGTCTCTTTGACAATATTCTTTTTTAAGAATATTAGTGTTGATTTGAATGATAATGTCACATTATCATGTTGTTAAGAATTAAATAATATAGATGTACAAAACTGAAGTTATTTTAGGAAGGAAAGTATAAAAATTGTTATACTAGATTCTTTTATGATGACCAAATATGTTGACCAAATATACAATCCTTATATCAAATTAAATGTTTTGCATATTCATACAATTAAACATCCTTAGCTCTTCTTGTAATAAAGTCACATTTACCATGTGGAAATATGGTAGACAATGATATTGAAAGCATAACAATTATCTTGAATTCATTGATTGGCAACTTTGATGGTGAAGGCCATTATGTAGTTTTTGAACAATCCATATTCGTATTCCTTAATCAAGCTTTTATTAAATTGATCTCTTTTCCCAACATCCATAGTTAAGATGCAACCAATAATGTATGTTCATCAATAGGTTTTGCTTTACCTTCATCTAAGTCAATCATTGGATCATCAAGTTGTAATATCACCTCTCCATCCTTTAAAATAATGCAATGAAAGAGATATTCTTGAAGCCATTAACATCCCCATCTTTGGTAATCTCACCCAAGGCATGCATATCTATTTCAGCATCTTGATAGTAAGGATCATATTTAATTAAAACATCATACACATGTTTTTTTTATTCACAATAAATTTATAGTCAATTCACTTTTAATATATTTTTCTTAATATAAGATGGATCTTCCTCAAAGGAAGTCTTTTTGCAATCTCAAATACATGCTATTGAAATAATAACTTTTATGGTGTAGGGTTACGGGAGGAAATAGTTAGAAGTCAGAACTTAGAATCAGTTAAAGAATAACTTCAGCGAAAACAAAAAAAACCGTAGAAAACGTACCGGCTATCTTTGCTTGCACTTTCAACTATATTTTAATTTTACTTCAGGCCAAAATCCATAATGAAAATTTTTCATTATTTCTTTGGACAAAATAGAAATCTAATGCCCTGCATTGAACAGGAGGCTCCATCAAAACTGAGAAAACTTATTTTACCGGGTTGCATAAAACTGCAGAGACTTCCAGAATGGATGGGACAGTTCAGAGTGTTATCTTCTATTGATCTGTATAATTGCAAATCTTTGAAATTCATTCCAGAAAGTTTTGGCCAGCTACAAAAATTGAAAGATCTCAGATTGTGGGAATGCCAAGCTTTGGAACAGTTGCCGGAGTCAATTGGGCAACTGCTGCAGTTGTCTTCCATATGCCTTGTTGAATGCACATATTTGAAATTCATTCCAGAAAGCTTTGGCCAGCTTCAAGGATTGAAAGATCTTCGATTGTCGGGATGCCATGCATTGGAACGGTTGCCAGAATCGTTTGGGAAACTGCTGCAACTAGAAAACGTGTACATTGCCTCTTGCAATGGTTTGAAAAGTCTACCAGAGTCATTAGAATGCTTGACAAACTTACATCGCCTTGATGTGTTAGAGTGTCCCAAAATAAAATTCTCACCACAGCAGTTCCAAGCGGTACAGAGGAGGTTGCAACTGTCGCTGTCAATGCCGGAGAGCGATGATCAAATCGGTAACGTGGAGGATTTTTGGAGAAATTATTCACAGTGGCAGCGTCACATGACCCAACAAGACAGACGGCTGGTGCGTGAGTTTGTCGAAGCCAAGCAAATAAAAACGACAGACCCTGCTAGTAATAACAACAATAGAGGTGCATCTCACTTAAGTGATTTTGAGGCGATAGGCATTCATCTCATCGAATCTGCTGCGCTCCTTGGATTCCATCGTCGCCTGTGTCTTCACGGATTCTGGAATTTACGAGAATTGCCGCAATGCCTAGGTAATTTACAAGAGCTGTGTCTCCATCGTTGTTACAGTCTTGAAAAGCTTCCCGACAGTGTTGGCCAGATGTTCTGTCTAAAGAGGTTGGTCCTTGAATGGTGCTGGAATTTACAAGAGTTGCCAGACACCATTGGCCATTTACTAAATCTAGAAGAATTGATAGTTACCGGTTGCCTTGCTTTCAAAGGATTCCCGTCTTCGCTCCGGAATCTTTCTCGCCTCAGACGGATAAACGTGGAACATTGTTGTATGATGGAAGTAATCCACACGAAAGGATTGTTTAATCTAAGATCTCTTGATGTATATGCTTGTGTTAACCTTAAGAGCATTGTTGGGCTTTCAGACCTCTGGAAACTTGAAAGGCTTATAATTGAAGAGTGTATGAACCTGAGACACATGCCACTCCCAGAAGGCGGCTTCGCCACTTTCAAATTCTTGTGGAACCTCAGTGTCAGCAACCTTGGGTGTTACCAGTTATGCTTTACTGAACGCCTGCCTCATGAGTACCAGCCGTGGAACAATAACGACCTTGTTGAGAACGGTCATTATGACCGGGTAAGTGCAATTGTACTTGTAATTTAATTTGGAGGTCTGGTACATGTACGAATGCAGGCATGCATGCATGCGTTATTGATTTATGAATGGATAGTGGATTTGTAATATAGCCTCTCTACATTCTTTAATCATTATCCGACCTGACCTGGCGGGGTCAATTACGTTGAATGCAGAGGTTAACTGCGAGGACGAGCCCGCTATTTTTTGGCACACTGAAAGAAAGGGTCAGACATATGCTCAGCACCAGCGGCAACCAAGATAAGCCCTCATTCTTCTTTCATGAACTTTCACGGCATACACATGTTCCATCTCTATCTCTCCCATTTAGTCTACATGCAAGGGTGGTGTGTTTTGATTCAAGCGTTTACACCGATGACTTCGCCGACCAGTTTCCTCTGCCTGTAACCCACTTTTATCTTTCCCAAAATGGGACATTCATCCACCATCCAAGTTACGAAGCACATGTAAAGGAAGGCTTCATCGTCTTTCTGGGTGGTGGAGAGGAAGAGCAAAGTAAATTATTGGTTTCTAAGATACACAACATCTTTCTTTCAGAACTTAAAAGGCAACGCTTGCTATCTGGTGCATGGACTCAGCTGCCTTCTCAGCTCCAGATTCATGAATTTTCAGCACTTGACATTGCAGGTTGCCAAATAACCAAGATCTCTCGTCACGGCGACACCTGTATTATGGTAAATATATCCTCGTGTGTTTTATTCTTTAACGGCTGATGAATAATAATTATCTGAACCTTTTTAATTAGAACATCTCAAGCAAAAGTTGTCTTTGGGATGTTTTAAACAGGAGGAAGAAACAAGTTTGACATGCAATAGAAGAAGGTGTATTTTCACCGATGACCATGCATTGCTACTGCAGCAATCAAAAATTAGTAAACATAGCTTTCTAGCATATCCTGGGGTTGACCATGATCTTGAAACAGCGGTGGCTAATCTGTATGAAATGTCAATCTCTGTATTGGTGAAAGGTAAGGCGGTTTATTCAAGAAAATTGCACCAAATCTGTCCAAAAACCAGTGCAGAAATTCCTTCTCCCCTAAACACTCTGCTTCAACAAAGAGCCTTTCATTTCACATCAGAAACCATGCATAGGATGACTAGCCTCTGCATGCAAAACACGCTGAAGAGTAAATACTTGGGTTTCAACAATTATGGGGATGGGGATAAGGTACCTAATTTTGTCTGGAGAGTGAGGCGCGCGACGACGCAGGAATAGTCTCAATTTGAAAGGGCAATGTAGCATTTCAAAAAAGTAAATCAAATTGAAAAATTGGAAAACAAATTTAACTTGAAGGACTATCTTTAAGGCTCGAGGGAAAAACTACTCAATGTAAATTTTAAAATTCCCTGGTCTACTTTGGCCGCTTGCTGCCTACTATCGTGCAAAATGAGCCTGGCTCCCCTTCTTCAAGCCCTCTTCAAGCCCTTGTTGTGTGAGGAAGAGAGGGGAGACGGCTCAAAGAGAGGGAGAGAGATTTGTGGTCTCTTGTGGCTCCCAGCCCACGTAACGTCTGCCATGTTTTGCCGCGTCCACCACGTTCTGCTGCCCCTGATGCCATGATTTTCAAATCCAAAGCCGTTGTGTCAATTCATCTCCTTTCCTTCGTGAACACGCCATAATCGCATTCATAGTCGGGCTCACAAAGGCAAATCCCACAAGCTACAGTCCTTTTGCTCCCTTCGGCGCAAAAGGCATATTACATGCCACCTTGGTGCTCTTCTTCACGTATATCGGCTTTGACGCAGTTTCTACCATGGCGGAGGAAATCAAGAATCCGGGCAAGGATATCTCCATGGAAATAGCCGGCTCATGCTTTACTGCCTCATGGTGCTCATGTCTCATGCAGGTAAGAACCATTGTCAAAATTTTGGCCCCTTTTTTAAAATTTTATACTGCAAAGTGGTCTAATTCAAAACTTTTAACACGATAAGGATATTTTTCAAAGTTCCTTTAGTTTTTTTTTTCACCGACAAAAATGTTAATTTTTTTTATGGACAAAAATGATAGTAATTAATAAGCTTGGTAAGCTTCCTGGCTAGGGGAATGTGATACATGTGCCACCTATGCATGCCAACTATATTGATGTGTATTAGTTATGTGCACTACGTATATTGATAGGTGTGTGTTATCTATGTTGATGCATTAATATGTGTGTTTGTAATAAATTTTATTTGTTAGAGTGCTTTAGTTTTAGCGTTGAGGGGTGTAAGGTATAGGGAAGCGGTCACGACACTTATCTCTTGGTTAGGAGGTTGTAGATTTGATTATTGCCTCTACTTTTGGGTGTGTTATCATTAAAATAGCCTTTCCTCTGTTGATGATGGATGACAATAATTTAAAGGTTGCATAATACCTCTCGTTAAAAGCACCCTTATTCAAATTGTGAAATTGTACCTAGTGATTAGACTAACAAGTCATCTCCGGTGACAAATATACCTGTTTAAATGCACATATTTGAAAAGCATTCGAGATAGCTGTGGGCAGGTAAAAGGATTGACAGAGCTCTATTTGCACGGATGCAATGCATTACAGCGGCTGCCCGAGACTTTTGGAGATTTAGGAAGTTTATATAGGCTGTCGATGAGGAACTGTGATGGAATGTTGTCATTGCCCGAGTTCGTTTGGGGAACTGTTGCAATTAAAAGAACTGCACGTTGACCGTTGCAATAGTTTGGAAAGGCTACCACAATCATTGGGACGCTTGACAAACTTATTTTTCGTAGACATGGCAGTGTGTAGCAAAATAAGATTCTCAGCAGAGCAATCCCAAGGGCTACAGCCCCGGTGGCACCTATTGTCTGCCAATATATGAAAATGATGATATAGAGGTTGCGGATTCCTGGTTTGGGCAAATCAGTGGTAGCGCGGAGCAACAAAACTTTGATTATTGGAAAAATTATTCAGTGGCATTGTCAAGTTAAGCAACAACAGCATCTCAGTCTCAGATGGCTGCTGCGTGAGGTTGTCCAAGCCATCCAAATTAAGAAAAAGAGAGACCCTGCCAATAACAACAACAATAATAGAGGTGCATCTCGATTAAGTGAACTTGAGTTGATAGGTATTCATTTCATAGGATCCGCAAGCAATGTGCTCTTTAGAATGGGTAACCTGGATCTGCGAGACTTCTGGAATTTACAAGAGCTGCCCCGATCCCTAGGTAATATTCGGAAGGTTGGGTCTCTATCATTGTTAGTCTCCAAGAGTTTCCAGACGGTCTTGGCGGTCTTTCATGTTCAGAATATCTCTCCCTTGAATGGTACTGCAATTTACAAGCATTGGCGGACACCATTGCCAAGTTACGAAATCTAATAAGCCTAACCCTGAAACATTGCTGGACGGTAAAAGTAATCCACACCAAAGGATTGTTTAGACTAATAGAACTTAACGTTTTCGGTTGCATGGACTCAACTGCCCTCTCAGATTCATGAATTTTCAGCTCTTGACATTGAAGGTTGCCAAATAACCTAGATCTCTGGTCATTGCAACACTTGTATTGTGGTTAATTATCCGAAGTGCTTTTATTTCTTTTAACGGCTGATGAATAATAATTAGCTGAACCTTTCAACTACAATTCCTGAATTAAAGTTGGCTTGGGAATATAACCTGAATTAAAGTTGGCTTGGGGATGTTTTATGTAGGAAGAAGAGACAGGTCTAACCTGGAATAGAAGACGGTGCATTTTTGCGGATGACCATGCATTGCTACAGCAGTAGCACCCAAGAAATAGTAAACATAGCTTCCTAGCATATCCTGGGGTTGACCGTGACCTGGAAGCAGCAGGGGCTAATCTGTATGGAATGTCAATCTCCATATCAGTGAAAGGTAAGGCGGTTAATTCAAGAAAATTGCAGCAAATCAGTCAACAAACAGAAGAAATTCCTCCTCCCCTAAGCACTCTGCTTCAGGGAAGAGCCTTCTATTCTACATAAGAAACCACTCTGCTTCAGGGAAGAGCCTTCTATTCTACATAAGAAACCATGTGCAGGATGAGCCTCTGCATGCTAAAGAGACTGAAGTGTAAGGAGTTGGAATTCGTATAATGACTTGAGAAGTCGAGGTGATTAGAAGCCCAGGTAAAACCTTTACTGCCCTGTACCCTGGCTGGAAATCAGTTTTCTATATCTTCTTGTCATTGATACAGTCTTGTTGCAAATGATATAAAGGTTCATGAATGTTACCACACAAGTATGCTTCCAATCACCATTCATTTTTTCTCATGTAAATAACCTCTTTGAACAGAGTATTTCATAACTTACCACTGTCCTTGGTGGATGATAGTGAAACTTTTGCTTACCTTCACTTTCGTCTGTGGTATTTATCTTTCTTGCAAGTAATGCTATGTTTTAGCTCAAACGTTGCTTCATTGAATGCCTTTAGTTATGATAATTTGAGAATGTCACAATTATGTATGCTATTATATATTGTGCAAAATGTTGGTAAGAAAGCAATGACATGGAGAGATAAATTACCAAAGCAAAAATGCAAATTATGAGGAGACTTTGGAGTAGATGAGTTATATAAATAAAGTTTTAAGACTTTAGCTACTCTTCATGGAAAAATAGACACCTTATTTATCCTTG
Source organism: Gnetum montanum (assembly GCA_015680685.1). Classification (NCBI taxonomy): domain Eukaryota; kingdom Viridiplantae; phylum Streptophyta; class Gnetopsida; order Gnetales; family Gnetaceae; genus Gnetum; species Gnetum montanum. Next base: position 60,768 of record MNCI01002737.1, on the reverse strand, counting down.
ATTAATAATAATGTCCACATTGTGATTTTTAGATTGTTCGTGATAACAGTAAAAAATAAATGAACAGAAAAAACACAATAATATATCCTGGAAAAACGAGAAAAACCCCAGCAAGACATAGGCTGCTGGATCTTTATGTTGGCTTAGAGAGAATTTTTGAAATATAATGAGAGAATGGGAAAAAAGAAAGCATAGGGATGAAAGCTTCTTTGTAACCATATTTATAACAAGGGATGCCAGATGTAAACTAGATATTAACAATCGTAAAATGACGAAGATGAACAATAGTTTTACATTGACTATATTTCAAATATCTGCAATTAAATACTTAACACTGTAGTTTATTACAACATAACTATTGTACCATACAATTACAAAAAAGATAGTGCTTGTAATCAAAGAGCTAACAATATTTGAGCTTATGTGAGCGACAGTTGCCTTCACTTTACTCACAATTCTTCCTCTTGAAGGCAAAGTTGTTGTGAAGCTTGATCTAGACCTTAGAAGATATCACCTTCTATGACACCAATAATTGTTTGACACCATAAAAATTTTTTACCAGATAAAGATTTTGTCATCATATTGATGAATCATGATTCATCAGACCATGATATCACACCCACGATATCGTGGCCTGGCCCATGATATTGGGTACACGATATCGTGGCTTGGCCCACAATATCGAGTACACGATATCATGGTTCCCATGTGAGCCTATAAATACACAATGGGACACATGGAAAAGTTCAATTTTTTAGTAAGTTTTCAAGAGTCAATTTAGTGTTAGAGTAGAGTCTTTTTGTCATTTTTTCCTCTCAACTCTTTTTTCCCAATGCATGCCCGTAGTGTGATAATTGTAATTGTATGACACCTTTATTCAAGTGTGACGTACTTGGACACGCACATGACCAAATATAAAGATTGAAATTACTTCATCATTGTAGCATCCACTTAGTTTAGTTATTTAATTGTTATTGTTATTTATTGATTTTGTAGTTAATATCTCTTCACCCTAAACTCCTTAAACATGGAATGAGTACGACTTAATCACAAGCATTCAAGTGTGATTACTTGATATCTTAGTAGTGTACCTAGGACATGCACTTGGTAATCCTAGCAGTAGTTGTGCACGAGGTCCAAGATGTGTACAGATGATTAAGGAATAGATACTCATTGCACTTAGGCTAGCTTAGACTCTCTCTCCCTTTTCCTCCTAGTGTAATTAAAGTTATTTTCCATTTCCTCCAAGAGTAGCACTAGGTTAGAAACTACATCATACACCTCACTCTTGACTAAACCATACATGACAAAGCAAATATTAGTCCAAGTGGGAAGATAGCAAACTACGATCAGTTAGTAACTATCTAGATACCACAACTACTCCGTTTGCGAAGTTCGATCGGATCGTACATGAAACACTCGTATTCGTATGGTTGAGTGTAGGGGTACCTTGCCACTCATCAATATCAGTAGGATTCTCTTCTATCTTAATTTTTTCAAGAATTCTTTGGTCATTTATCTACACTCAAATATAGTGATACTATATTTCTATATGCTTCATCCTACTGTGGAAAGTGGGATTTTTGGACGTAGGGTCTATTCATCGCTCATCAACAATGAAGATAATTCTAGTTCTAACCTTTTTCTCTCTTCCCCAAACTAGCATTGTTAATTTAGAGAAATGAATAGAGATCCAACTAATCTTAAAAAATCTCCTCTCTACAAAGGAAAAGAATAAGGTCTTTCCCTTGTTTAGAACCATCCTCATGTGTTTTCACTTTTTACTACAGGGTTTCTTATAAAAAGAAGTAAAAAACTCTCTCTAAAGACAAAAGAAAACTTCAATTTGAAAAAATGAATAAATAGCAAAAAAAGTTGAAACCTTCCCATTCTTAAGCCTTCAAAAAAAAAAAAAATTAATGGTTGAAGAGACAAATTAATTGGTTAGTTTTCATTGGAAGGTTTTTTTCTTAAAGGTGTAATTGAGAAACAATATCTTTGAAAATTTGATATTAAACTCTTGAAGAAATATCATGATCATGCTCTCAATAATAAAACTTAATTGCATACCAAAGCTTCCAAATAGAATAAAGAACAAGTTTTTGAAGACAATTCCAAATTCAAGAAAAGAAAGTAGTCATTTATGTTAGAGTTATATGAATGTACACTTTGGGGACTTGGTCTTAATGCTATAAATTGGAAGGCCATTGGAAGAGTATAGAAGATATTTTTACTTGATGAATGAAAGGTGACTAGAAACACCTTATTTAATGATTTTTTTTAAATTGTAATTTATAAAACTAAATTTTTTGCGAGTACGATATTGCATTTATGATATCGTAGCTCATGCTATGTCATCATTAATATGATGTCTCAAGAGCTATGCAGCCATATAAATACTTACACATGGGTGCACAAGCAATAATAATTTTTTTGTCAACCCATAACCAAACTCTTTAAATTTCATTTCATAATTTTAGCGATAGTGTGAATGCCTACAATGTGGCGTTAAATAGTTTACTGGAGTCTTTATTCGAGTAAATTGTACTTGGGCACACTTTATGATTGGCAATAAAGATCGAGACTATTTTACGTCATTGCAGCATTCCTTTAATTATTTTGTTCTATTGTTTACTTAGCATAATTTCCCTATTTTCTTAGCTTAATCATTTACATTCCAAAATATTTTACTTTTTATGCTCATCACTTAAGTGGAATGGGTACGACTAGTTTGAGCATTTAAGTGTAATTATTTGGTAATCCAATAGTGGTTTTGCTTGATTTGTAGAGTAATGATTTCACTTGGTAATCCTAGTCATAATTACATAAGCCTAAGACATGATTGGAAAACTAGGACAAAGGACTTAAAATTTTAATTTAAGAATAAACCAAAATCATACACAAGTAGATTGGGAAATTGAGGACTTAAAATTTGCATTTAAGAATAAATCAGAGAGTATAGTTGGACCTTATGTGATGCAAAGATCATCTAGTCCAACAAAGTATCAATCCTCAAAAGATCAAAATTTGATTACCATCAAGATTACCTAGGATGATAACAAAAACACTAAATCATTAAAGATGATAAGTGAAAAACCTAGAGTGTATGATCCAAGGGATCTAGGATCCATTTTCTGAATACTTGCCCATGAGTTCAATCATGGGGGAGATGCCTTATTCTGACTTAGGAATTAATAAGTTCTTTTTAAACTTTTTTTGGTTTTCTGATTTTTATGATTTATAATTTTTGTTATACCTTTTTCTTTTCTTAATACTTTTTCACATTCTTTGATATATTCTCATACTTTTATACTTTTTCATTTCTTAATCCTTTGATATTCTTTGATATTTTCTAATTTTTTGATAATCTTTCATTATTTTTATCTTTCTAATTTTTGAAAATTTTTCTAATTTTTTGTATTTTGTCTTTATTTTACTTGTACATATTTTTGGTCAATTTTCAATAAAACACACCAACTAAGGTAAGATGTAGTCCTAATAAGATGAAGATTTCTCTATGTTATTAATCATAAGGGGCTGATTATTTATACAGTGAGACCACCACATCCATCTACCCATTCCAACAATAAGAGATTCTTACAATGGCCATAATGACATTCTTCTCATAATAAAACTAAGAATAAACTTGTGATCATTATGCTTGGACAAATGAGTAAAGAACCAAGTGGGAATGCAAAGGGTGTGACATCAAGGGAATTTGTGGATTCTCTTGGATTACTACTATGAGTTCTATCTTATTGTTAAGGATGTATTATATCCTTGTAGATCTAATAAAAAATGGGAGTAAGAATACAATAAATGCTACCTTACCATGTCAATGGAAAGACATATTACCCATTCCTAATAGTAGTCCTCTGGTAAGGTTAACATAGACAAAAATAAAATCCATGAACAAAATAAATTTCTAGGGGTTCCATTGGAAAGACATGTTACCTATGGCTGAAGGTGGATGGCTTCTCAGGAATCTTTAAAAAAATAATAAAAAGTACAATTAATAAACTCCTCCATTGGACAATATGCCAAGGGGTAATACTCTTTGTAATAGTGGTAGTCTTATGGTTGTGCACCTAAGAGATGAGACAATGCGATGTCATTGGAAGTGGTCTAGACTTAGTTTGAATCTTGGAACAAATGCCTAATGATTACTTTAATCACCAATTGCACTAGGAATTCATTATGCCTATGGTAAGATACCTCACATCTCGATTTAATCAATCCCTTCTATAGTCCATTTCACCTCACTATATAGTGAATTATAATTTATGATTTTGTGTAATATAGTGATATTTTCCCAATCCAACAATACTAATATGTGCGTTTTACTAACAAGTATGTCTTAGATTCAACTCCTTGAGTGCCTAAGGACACTTTTAGGTGTGGTTATACATGGGCACTATGGGCTGGAGCCTGCTTTGGGAAGGACCACTTATATAACTCTTGTATTTCATACTTTGCAAGCAATTCCACATCATCTTGTGCCTTCTAAGATCATCCAAAACTCTAATAAGTACTTCCCTTTCAAAAATCTATCCATGAACCTATAACCTTTCATTCATCTTATATATACTTAATCAATTTTCATAACTTGAAATTCCTTCTTTATGGATTTTCAACACCTCATTTTAGCAACATAAGAATCATAGTTATTCTAAGATCCTCTAGGAATTCTTATTATCTTTATATCATTCAATTTGACTCATTTTTTCCATTTGCAAATGCTCATAATAATTGAAATTTTTTGAGGTGATGTCGTTGATGTGATGTATGAGCCACTCATACATCATTGATACCATATCATATCAATGATGTTGTGCTACAAAGATACTATATATAGGCATAGGAAGTTAGAAATATTTTTCATTCTTGCCATTTTCCATGAGAGAAATTTTTGTTCTTCTTCTTTTGAGCTCTGACACGCTAACTTCCACAAGCCATAAGTTTGCCCCTACAACTCTAATTTCCAAAATTCTTGAACCCTATTGATCATGAAGCACTTAACTTAGTTGTGGGGGTGACATTGAGGAAAATTTGAACCAAATTTTTTGAAAAAATTTCCTAACTCCAAAAGATAGTTTAAGGATGAGTAAGATAAAACATAAAGGATATTATCATGAATTTAGTAAATTCAACCCAAATAGTTCAATAAATTCTCTTAATAAACCATTCCAACTAAGTGTAAGATATTTTGAGCCAAAAAGATAATAAGTGTGGGAGGTTGATGAGTCATGATTTGCCTATCTTGATATCAGAGCCTTGTATCAGTGCCTCGATGTTGGAGCCCCGATGTCGCAGGATAAACTCTGGTCTATAAATATAGGGCTTAGGCTCATGATTTCCATATAATTTTTTTTAGTTAAAGTAGTGGAGCTCTTGCAGTTTGTTTTCTCCAGAGTTAGAATATTCCCAGTGTATGCCTGCAGAGTGATGTTTGTAATCGTATGACACCTTTGTTTGAGTGTGATGTAGTTGGACACGTTACATGACTGGAAATAAAGATCGAGATTACTTCCATCATTGTAGCATCCACTTAGATTAATATTATTGATTTAATTATTTAATGCTTTCTTTAGTTAAACATTTCCATTTATTTTTATTTACTATTTCTGTCATTAAGAAGAATGCATATGCCTTAATTAAGAGCATTTAAGTGGAAATACTTGGTAATCCAAAAGTGTATCATTTGACATAACCAATAACATACACTTGGCAATTCTAGAAGTAGCTCCATGAAGTCCAAGACATATTTAGATAGATAAGAGTGGATACCATCGCATTAGGCTAATTTAGACTTATTTTTCGTTATTCATTAGTTAATCAATTTATCTCTTTCTGTCATCAGGACTAACATAGCGTAGAATTAGGAACCACATCATATGCCTCACTTTGGACTAAAAGATATGTGACAAAGCTACCACTAGTCCAAGTGGGAAGATAGCAAATTGTGATCAAAGTATAATGATCTAGGTGCCACAACTAGTCCCATCCATGAAATTCAACAGGATTGCATGTGAATGCTTGTAATTCGTATGGTTGAGCGTAGGGATACCTCATCGCTCATCATTAGTGTCATTGCTGAGGATGGTGCTAGTTATCTAAATTAGTTATATTATACAATATCACTGTAAAGGAATTAACGATATATCTTTCAAAATCTATTGATTCACACACACCATAAACCATGAACAATGTCTCTCTCACATGGAAGTGACTATGTGCTATATAGCGAACACATTCATTGGAGAACTAACGAGATATATGATGAAGAAGATTGGAGTGATAAACCTTATGTAAGGGTTTCTTATGATCATGACCATCCTGATGACACTCAAAAACTACATTCACCTAAGATAGACAATCTTGAAGAAGATGATGCAAGTCCTAGACTAGGGGAGGCCTCAAGGTGTAAGACCTCCTCAAAACCTAGAAACAATAAACTAAGGGACCTCGAAGAACACCATAGAAACCATGGAAACTCTTCCAGTTCCTCATTTCCCTCTTTCCCTTCAACGTCTAGTTTTGACAAAGATGAACATAGGTATAGAGATAGAGCTCCATTAAAGGGTGAAACTAAAAATCGGAATTGAGCCCATGGGAAGAGTCAAAGAGGACACCAGAACATAGGAACTTCCCTCATAGTCTATTTGATGATAATGAACCCCTATTGGCCACTAAGAGCCTATTGCATATCACAGAGGGCATTAAGTATCTCGCAGGCATCGAAAAAAAATTCATTTACCTAATCTTGACATGAATAATATCCTAAAATTTTCAAGAGGCTATGATTTAGATTCATAACATCATTTACAAGCCTTTCATGATGCCTGTGCTAACTATAGCATTGAAAGTGGATGGAAAAAGCTTAAGCTCTTTCCTAGGACACTAATTGATAGAGCCAAAGTGTGGTATAGATCATTAAGACCAAATTTCTTCCAATGATGGTTTACAATGATGGAACTTTTCAACGAGAGATACCAAACCTATAAAAGAGTGTCCAATTTGAGGAGATAGATCCAAGAGTGGCCACAAGAAAAACATGAACCCTTGGACATGGCCTTAGATAGATATTATGCTTTATTGAATAGATTCCCAGGCCATGGTTTCTCTAAGGAAGAGCAAATTTACCACATCATAGATGGGCTTCATAATGAAATAAGGGTAACCCTTGGGATGTCTGCCCCAGGGCAATTATATGAGCTTCAAGCCCATCAGATCAAAGAGATAATTGAGTGTATGGAAAAAGAAGAAGGAGAGACATGCAAGTGGGAGAATGTCAAGAAATCTCAATGGGACCCAACTCTTCAATTGAAGGAGGTCCAAATTTATGGTAAGAAAAATGAAACTACTTTTGATAAGATGATTCCACAACAGACTTTGTCGATAAAGAAGTCTATTGATGATCTAGAAGTAAAGTTTAATAGGATGTCTAAATGGATAGATGAGAATGTCACAACTCTTATCAAGGTGGTCATAGATAAGATCATGCAACACAAGCTAGGTGATCACAATAAACAAAGGACACATAACCAAGAAACAATCAAGAACACTTTTCAACCAACGAGAAATGTGGCTGATGAAAGTGAGGCTAAAGCCTCCACCACAAACGAAGATGATGGATGCAAACTATGCGTATATGACCATCTTAAGGGACAATGCCCCATATTGTTGCATCTATAGGAGTATTGGGCAAGTCCCTTAAATCCAAAATTTGTGCAAAAGCACATGCTCAGGAGATTTCCTCTCCCACAAGGTAATTATAGACAGTGTCACAACTGATCATACCATCCTAGGGGGACCTACCATGAGCCTCAACATGATCATCAACTATAGTGGAAACAATCACAGTTGTGGGGGAGGCCACCACCAAATCATCCATACCCACCGAAACCTCATGAATATTATGTTTAATACCCTGTTTCTCCAACTAGCTCAGCATCCTCTACTTCAAATCACCACTACCACTCTCCCCCAAGTACCATCAATACATGACATCCCTTGAAGGATCACCACCTCGTGCCTCTTACCATCCAACTTACCCTTGATATTTTCATAATTCATCTCCTCCAATGCCATCACCAATGACTTAAGAAGATTTAGCACCACAGTATCAAAAAATGAGTGCCACTTATGCTAAAAATGTGCATAGACATGCTGACACTAGTGGATCCCAAACTCAACATCGAAAACATCACTTCTGGAGGAACGCTGTAAGCCAAGGCAAACCATGCATAGACCCACCACATCATCCAAGCCAACACAATGCCAATCTGGTGCACCACCTTCCTTATCTAAACCAACATCCTCTCATGATACATAAGGGCCACCATTTGTCCATACTCCAATTCCACATCCAACCAATGAATCTACAAATGTGGGAAGACAAATGAATCCATGCATACCATCTCATACTCAAGGGTAGAATAGTGGGCTAGTCATCCATAATTTTAACATGCCTCATAACCTGACCCACCATACATATAACAATTAGGTGTATGACCAAAAATTTCTCTACCTAGCCACCACACCATCAACAGACACCCAATGGCTGGGGCATGCCAGGTTCCCAACATTTCATACATGCATGGATCCTATTTACCCACTTATTCATTCTTGTCATAGCCAAACGTTTAGTCGTGGGGGTTATCCCCCTTTCTAGTATTTAGGATTCTTAAGTGTTTTTCATCTTTTTATTTTACAAATTTTTGTTTTACACATTCTTTATTTTACATCTTCTTGTTTTCATGTTATTAATCTTTTCTAATTTTTGTTTTACATCATCGTTAGTACATTTACTATTTCTTGAATAGTTTACACTTTATTTTATATTTTCCTTTATTTTGGTGTGATTTTCTAACTTTTTGTTCATAAGTGTCAAGTAAAATGGTAATGTGTTGATTGATGGTGGTATGTACTATTTTTGTTATTTGATTCTTGGTGTCTGGTTTCTAGCTTTGAATTTCATTACAAATGATTGGGACATGGTTTCTTTTTCATGCAATAGGTAGTGAGTCCATGACATCCACCCATCCAAAAACTCTATGATTTTTCTTATTTTGAAAATGTGCAATCCCTTTTTCACTAATAAAACTTTAATAAATTTGAGACTTTGGTAGTTTTCAGAATTGGGAAGGATTCAAAAGTTTGAACAAGATGTGGCTTCAAGGGGATTCAGTATTCTTTGTGCCTTTCTAATGTACCTGTGGTAGGATTATTAAAAGGAGTAAAAGTACAACTTAAGTAATACCCTATACTTACATGTTATACGAATATCCTAGTAGTTGACATGACACCCATCTATGGTGTGCTCTTATCCAGGACTTTTGGAGCCAAGTTTGGGGGCTTCTTTAGGTTAGATTTCTCAGAGCTATTAATCCCTATCAAAGAAAAATTTGAGTACATGACTATCCCTCGAGAACCCTTCTACAAACAAGTAATTACAGCCTTGGATCAACAAAACCAACCTTTGGAAGATCGAAACACTAATCTGTATGTTGGGGTTATTGAGGTTGAGTGTAGCAAACATGTTGAAAATGACTATGTGAGTGGAATTACAAAAATAAATCTTGTCTTTCATGTAGATTCCACCCAATCCTATCAAATTTCCTGAGAAGGGGAATAAATCAATGGAGACACTTTGCCTTATCAACAACACAATGGATTTCATCCGACTAATCCATCACCTTTAGAGAAAGATAAAGATGTAAGTAAAACCCTTCCTCTTAAAACATTTGAAAGTGTGCTAAATTTTAATGACACATCCATGGAACATTCTCCTAGAAAGGCTATATCCGATAGCCCACCAAGACCTAAACCTATCATTGAAACTTGTATCAAAGAAAAAATTGATAGAAAATGATCAAGCAAGTTAAGATTAGGTCTTGATTTTCATAATCTTAAGCATCGACAAATTGTTAAACAATGTCTTGACAAGAAGTATGTTGATGAAGTCTTTAAGATAGAAGACCTAGTCTTGGAAAAAGGTAGAACATGTGATTGAGCAAATCTTCAAGGTAAGTTCTCTCCTATTTGGTTAGGCCCATTCAAAATTAAAGATGTCATTGGTCCCAATGTGTACAAGGTTGCTAATTTGCAAGGACATAGGTTGAATATGAATTTTAATACATTTCATTTGAAGCATTTCTACTCAGATGCCCCACGTGGACACTTGGTAGATTTTTAGTTGTATGTTTTTTTCCCCTTTTCTTTTCATTTCATATGTATATAGTTGCATTTCCATATTTTGCTTACATTTTCATTATTTATTTCTTAGCATATTTATTTGATTGTTGTGTTCTTCATATGATTTTAATAATCATTTGTCATTTGAGTTATGATGAGTCATGAAATTGCTAGTAGCTGCAATAACGCACCAATGATAAGGCACCCACGATATCTCATCTGCCCATGATATCGCATACACGACATCGCATCCTTTTCGCGATATCGCGTACATGATGTATCGTATGCGATATCGTGTCTTTCCTACCTCAATGTCTATAAATAAGAGGTGACTTTCCCAGTTTTAGACATCTAGTTTAGTTCCTTAGTGAAGCTCTGGCAGTTTTCCCCTTCCAGAGATAGAATATTTTTCAGTGTCTGCCCGCAGTGTGGTGAATGTAATTGTACGACATCCTTTATTCGAGTGTGACGTACTTGGACAAGCACATGACCGACAATAAAGATTGAGATTACTTCATCATTGCAGCATTCACCTATCTATTTATTTATTTAAGTGTTATTTACTGCTTTCTTAGTTAGTCTCTCTCACCCTTATCTCCTAGTAACGCGGAATAAGTACGACTTGATTACAAGCATTTAAGTATGACTACTTGGTAACCTAGTGGCGTACCTAGGATCTACGCTTGGTAATCCTAGTGGTAGTCGTGCACGAGGTCCAAGATGTGTACGGATGATCAAGGAACGGATGCTCATCACACTTAGGCTAGATTAGATTCTCTTACCCTTTCCCTCCTAGCTTAGCTTAGTTAATATCATTTTCCACTTCCTTCAAGAGTAGCGTTAGATTAGGATCACATCATACACCTCACTCTAGACTAAACCATATATGACAAAGATAATACTAGTCTAGGTGGGAAGACAACAAACTGCGACCTAAGGATAACTTTCTAGGTGCCACAACTAGTCCATCTACGGAGTTCGACCGGATCGCGCGTGAAAACGCTCGTATTCTTATGGTTGAGTGTAGGGGTATCTCGCCACTCATCATTGGCACCGTTGCCGGGGACAGTGCTAATTATCTAGATTAGTTATATCATACAAGGTCGCTGTAAAGGACTTAACGATATATCTCTTAGGAAGAAGAAATAATTATAAAAGTCACACATAATTTCACACACAACTTCACAACAATGCCTCTCCTACAAGAGTACGATAATGCCACACTTAGTGAGGAAGTTCATTGGAGAACCAACGAATTAGATGACAATGAAGATTGAAGTATGCAATCTGAGGTGGGGGTTTCCTATAAACAGAAACGAAGGCAACATCGTCTCAACACACAAAAGTATAACTTACCTAATGACAATGAACCCCCACTAGCCACTACAAGCTTAAAGCAAATATAGGAGGCTGTTCGAATCTCACGTAGGCATCATAAAGAGAGCCGTCTACCCAGGCTTGATTTAAATAACTTTCCTACTTTTTTAGGAGGCTATGACTTAGATCCGCATCAACATTTACAAGCCTTCTACGATGCCTGCACATGGAACAACGTTGATAACGGTTGGCAAAAACTTAAGCTCTTTTCGATGACACTCGTTGACCAAGAAGAAGTATGGTATAGATCGTTAAAACCAAATTCAATACGACACTAGTCAACAATGGTAGAAGTCTTTAATGAAAAATATCAAACCTACGCAAGAGTGTCAGCCTTGAGGAAACAGATCCAAGGATGGAAACAAGCACAACATGAACCCTTGGACATGGCCTTAGAAAGATATTATGCACTGTTAAACAACTATCCAAGCCATGGGTTTTCTGAGGAAAGGCTAATGTACCATATCATTGATGGGCTACGTAATGAAACAAGAGAGACCTTAGGAATGTATGTCCAAGGTCAACTATACGAACTACAAACCCATCAAGTCCAAGAGCTTATTAAGCGGGTAGCAAAAGAAGAAGGAGATATGGCTAGATGGGAGAGTATTGAAAAACATCAACAGGACCAAAGTCTCAAATCAGAAAAGGTCCATAATCATAAAAAGGAGAAATCAACCAATCTCAAGGTGGAAACATCATCTTTGCTAATACAACAAACATTAGAAGAAGCCGAGGCAAAGATCAATAAGATGCTGGAATGGACATACCAAAAGTGTGGAGAATTTATCAACAACATTGGGGATAGAGTTTTGACAACCCAAGAAGTAGGACAAAACATTAGACATTTGAAGAAAAAGAATGAAGGGAATAAGCACTCAACTATCAATCATACGTATGAATGCAACATATGCTTGTACGATCACCCCAACGGCCAATGCCCAATATTGTTACATCTACATGAGCATTGGGGAAAAATGCTACATCCAGAGTTCGTACAAAGATACTGTGTTCGATCACAGTGGCCACAATCCCAGTCGCGGGGGAGACCACCCTTAGACTGGAGGCACCCTTCATATTATCCGAATCCAAATGCTTATCACGTTCAACATCCTGTTTCTCCAACTAGGCCAACATACTCTATCCCACCACATTACTATTCTCCACAATACTATCAACCCATGCCTCAAACACAACCACCACCTTGTGCACCTTATATTCCTTCTAACTTTCAACATTCTCATCCTTTCCCTCCTTCTACATTGCTACAAACTGTTCCTAAGGTGTTGGTGCCACAGCAACAACTCACGAACAACACTTGTGCTACTACGACCAACAGCAGTGCAAGGCCTCCTCAACATCAAAAGCGTCCCTTCTTTAAACACATCTGTAAGAAAGGACAACATAATTCCGAGGCCACTACATCCTCCAACTCAGCACAAGTCCCACACTGTGGTGCACCCTTACCTTCGAATACAATGCCTCATGTTACTTCATCAAGGCCACCAACTAACACTCCAACAACCATACGACCCAATGAACACAACCATGGGAGGCATCATTCCAATCCTTGCATTCCATCTAATGGTCTTGAACATCATAGTGGGTCAACTCGTTATCTGAGAACTACATCATATAAATTGCCCCACTATGCTTACTATAATCAAGTGTGTGAACCCAAATGGGGTAAGTATGGACCAGTTCCAATATTTCCAACATGCAAGGATTCTCATTTTCCATTTATTAATCCTTGTCATACTCAACCATTTAGTTATGGGGGATACCCCCCATTCTAATAACAAGCAGGATTAATAAACATTTTTCTGTTTTCTTTAATTTTACAACTTTTTGTTTTCCAGTTTTTCATTTTTTAACTTTTTTATTTTATCTTTTTTCCTTTTTTACGTTTTTTGAAAGTAATCTCGTCTATGAATAAAACACTCATGTGGATCGTCGGTCGAGGTGTGTTTTATGTTATCGTGTCTCGAGTGATCAATTATTTGGACAGTGAGCCCATTACACCCACTCATCCACTCTACAAATAAGAGGTTTTGTTCGAGGGTACAGTGATATTCTTGATATTTTTTTAAAAAAAAACTTAAAATTACTTTTGTGTTCATTGTACCTCGAATGAAGAAGGATGGACCAAGAGGGAATGATTAGGGTGTGACATCAATGGGACTTGTGGATTTTCTTTGGTGGCATCTGTGGGAGTTATCATGCAACTTGGTTGTACTAAGATCCTTGTAGATCTAACAAAAAATGGGAGTAAGAGTAATCAAAAGGGCACACAAAAATCCAATGCTGTTCTAGGGGGTCCCACTAGAAAGACATGCACCCATGCCTGAAGGTTGGTGGCTTCTCTAGATTCAGTATTCAAAAAAAAAAGAGAAAAAAAAGAAGAAAAGAAAAGAAAAGTGTCACGAAACAAAAGTTACTCCTCCCTTGAACTAAACACCAAGTGATCGTATGCCTTGTTTTTCTGGTACTCTCATAGTTACCCATCATGGGATGAAACAATGTGATGTCACTGATTAGAGGATGGACTTGGTCCTGATCTTGGAACAACAGGTTAATGACACTTTAAGCATGCTTTACATGTAGGATTCATTGTGCCCTGGGTCAGTTACCTCATGTCCCAATCTCTACAATCCCTTTCTATAGTTCGTCTCATCTCACTGTTCGTATAATTGTAGCTCGTGTCTCGTGTAACATAGAATTTTCATCTCATTCCAGTGATAATTACATGTGTGTGTTTTGTGGAGTTAGTGCAGATTACATTTAACCCTTCTAGTGCCCATGGACACTTTAAGTGTGGTTACACAAGGGCATTATATGTTGAAACCTGCTTTGGGGAGGACCCACTTGTGTAATTTTTTTGTAATCTTCACTTATGACATAGCTCACACACACCATTTCTTACCCTCGGCATAATTTTCAAACAATATTCTTTCCCTTATCATTATCCCTCTGAATCAACATTCCTATGAACCGTCAGATAGCCTTTTTCTCCCATCCGAGGTCTTTATTGATAAACACATCATCATAATTTTTGTACCTTTAGAACTAGTTGAATTACCCTGGAACCTTTTAACAATCATCCATATGTCCTTAGTTTACATCGTTTAATTTCAAAGAAATATTAAAAATTCAGTACATTCTCTAAGTGCCCTAACTTCAATGAAAATATATATACATAACCCCCTTGTGCTAATCAACATCATTTGCAATTGTTCACGTAGGGGACATTTTTCAATTCCTCTCTACGACTTGCGATTGCGCATCTCGTGCTTTCATATCCATAACTTGCTCGCCAGTACTCCGATTTTCCTACTGTTTGAACCTACTTGACCCCGGAGTGTCCAGCTTAGTCATGGGGGAGGGGCACATGCCGAATAGCACATAAAGTTTTTGAAATTCATCATCGCCCGAATGACATATTTAAGGGTAATTAGTTATAACACTTAGAATAATTGTGCCCAAAAAATCATTTAATCCCCTTAGCTATACCAAAAAATTAAATTTGAAAACCACCTAAGCAAAGAGGACTCAACACTATAATCTTTCGAGGATATGTTCTTCCAATAATTATCACACGAAAATAAAGTAAATCTATTAAGGTAAGCAGTAAGGTATAACCTAACTTTGGTAACAACCTTACTAATGATTGGCCCTGTGTGATTACAGATGGCCCCGAAATGCGAACTATAGGAAGGTCATGCTCAAGGTGCGATCAAAAGACCTAGGAGAGGTGAAGGATAAGTTCCTATTGAACAACATGCAGAGCAGGAGATACCCTCTCTGAAAGCGGTGCCTGGTACTTAGGGGAAACGTACCAATTTTGGCACAATAAAGAAGAAGGCACCATGGTTAACATTTGTGGTGTGACTATTGATTTCTCTTTTCAAGCCATTTCGGAAGCATTAAACCTTTTGAATACAGAGCCAAAGGTTGCTCAGAACCAGTTGGACACTTTCAGAACCAAGCAACTTAATAAATTGTTGACAGATAATAAAAGGGTGGTGAAGGAAAAAGAGAAGGCTGACTGGATGCCTCTATGGCACAAGCACAAACTTACGTGCATGCCAAGGCACTCAAGGCCTTACAAGAGGAGAAACTCCAGACCATACTTCGACGCCATCAAATTCTAAGACCTGGAGCGCAAGAAAAGGGAAAGACACTATGGAGGAGCCACCGTCACTAGGAACTACATGAGTTCCAATTTTTTGTAGTTGTAGCATATTCTGTGTGTTGTGTCTTTATTTTGTTTTCTCCCCACACTACGGCATCATCCCATTTTTCCATCTAATAATCCCATACCTATCCACTGTGTAATCAATGTAGCTTGTTCTCACTTTAACTCGAGGACGAGTTTTCATTCAGTCGTGGGGGTATGATGAGTCATGAAATTGCTAGCAACTATGATAACGCACCCACGATAAGGCACCCGCGATATCTCATGGGCTACGATATTGCGTACGCGATATCTCATCTACCCGTGATATCGCGTACGCAATATCGTATCCTTTCCATGATATCGCGTACACGATGTATCGTACGCGATATCGTGTCTTTCCTACCTCAATATCTATAAATAAGAGGCGGCTTTCCCAGTTTTAGACATCTAGTTTAGTTCCTTAGTGAAGCTCTGGCAGTTTTCCCCTTCCAGAGATAGAATATTTTTCAGTGTTTACCCACAGTGTGGTGAATGTAATTGTACGACATCCTTTATTCGAGTGTGACGTACTTGGACAGGCACATGACCGACAATAAAGATTGAGATTACTTCATCATTGCAGCATTCACCTATTTATTTATTTATTTAATTGTTATTTACTGCTTTCTTAGTTAGTCTCTCTCACCCTTATCTCCTAGTAACGCGGAATGAGTACGACTTGATTACGAGCATTTAAGTATGACTACTTGGTAACTTAGTGGCGTACCTAAGATCTGCACTTGGTAATCCCAGTGGTAGTCGTGCACGAGGTCCAAGATGTGTACAGATGATCAAGGAACGGATGCTCATCGTACTTAGGCTAGATTAGATTCTCTTACTCTTTCCCTCCTATCTTAGCTTAGTTAATATTATTTTCCACTTCCTTTAGGAGTAGTGTTAGATTAGGACCACATCATACACCTCACTCTGGACTAAACCATACGTGACAAAGATAATACTAGTCTAGGTGGGAAGACAGCGAACTGCGACCTAAGGATAACTGTTTAGGTGCCACAACTAGTCCGTTTGCGGAGTTCGACCAGATCGCACGTGAAAACGCTCGTATTTGTATGGTTGAGTGTAGTGGTATCTCGTCACTCATCAAGTTACTAGACATTGGGTCATCTTAACACCATTGGAAAATAATGTAGGTATAATATATTTTACTATTACTGTAATGTTATATTTCAATAATGTTATAACTCTTTCCAATTGATTCCAAGGTTTCAGTTTATTTGTTATGTTAGATTATGGAGCATTGGATTTATACAAACTTATCATGTTATCATCATGATCATGTGAGTGTAGGATATGTGATGTTGGAGAATGGTTAGTCATAATCACTAGGTAACCTTGGAAAATTCTATCCTTTTCTCTCATAAGCCCTAGCCCTCAGGTGTGATGATCCATGGCTATCCTGTGAACAATGGGGTCAAGTGTGTTCATTTCCACTTGAGAGTCCTTAGCCACCAAGGAGACCTGCTATGATGCCATTAAATAGGAATCAAAGGCACATACACAAGGGTTGGGTTGAACTGCACCATGGGTGAAGTTTTCGAAAGAACCGTGTTCTTTGGCAGTGTAGCTAATCGGCCAGACTTGTGTTAGAATTCCTACATCAAGAATGAAGTACACCATTAGCAAAGTTTCTTCTTCTTCAAAAAAAAAAAAAATATAAGGACCATGTTCATTGGCAGTGTAATAAGTTCTTGGGCGTGATGGGGTCCGGCAGCAATCCTCACTCTAACCTCCGTTTACCCTTTTGAATTTCAATTTGCAAAAAAAAAAAAGACCCAAAAAAAATCTAAAAGTTGTGGCTTACTATGATCTAACCTGAGCTTTAGCTTGTCCTTCTCATTAAGTTCTATAAAAGTCTCGTGCTCAAAATAATCTGCATACTTTTACTTTTACCTTGTGAGAATATTGAGAATGAGATCTTAATTATATATACATATATAAATAATTATATATATATATATAGTTAAAATAATAATAAATCATATATTTAGATTTTAATGGTGGTTTGGATGGCCCAAGCCGATGTCTCTTTTGATTATTTGGTTATTTTGATCATGTCTAGAATATTATAGTTTACTTTCGAGTTTGCATTTTCATTTAAAATTTTTATGGTTTTACTATCCTTGCACTTGCATGCAATTTGTAGTTTGGGGGCTAAGTGTTGAGGTCAACCTCGCCCATGCTAAACATGAGACCATTATCAACAATTTCATGTTCATTATTATTTCTTTGGTCAATTGAATTTACTTTTTTCTAAAAGCACTTTGGCTATTTTGGTAAAATAATTTGGCTAGTGAAATTTAATTTAATGCAATTTTTTAATATTTCTTAAAATAGGACTCAAATTTTATGTGAAAATCAATTTTACTGGAATTGGAAACAATAGATTTATCTAAAGTTACAAAAGCAAACATGTATTCCATGGAATGGTTTTTGGAACCTTGCATAAATTTGTATTTTAAATGAAAGTTATTAGAAAAAAAGAAAAATAAAAATAAAAATGAGGAATCATGTACGTGGCAGTTGCAGTTCTGTCACGTTGGAATTGTTTTTTTTTTTTTTTTTTTTTGTTTATCGTGTTGTGGATGTGTTGATTTTTGTGAATTGAAACGGAGATACGAGGGACAGACGGATAGACGACGTTTTTTTTTGTTGACCTGATCAGAAACCCTACCTTTGTTCTTTCCTCCTTCCATTTTCCATGAATTGAGGATTGATTGGGTGAAGGCCCAGGGGGTTTTTTGGAAGGGTGAGAATTGATCCGATTTTTTTTTCATTTTTATGGTTGGCCTGGCTACCGGTCATGTAGGACAGTGGAAGGGTGGATTGCGCTATTTTGCTCTTCCGTCTTGCCTGAATTGATTGGGGAGCCATTTTGACCGATTCGTCAGTGAATAAGGATTGCTGTTTGATCTTGAATTTGGATGATTGGATCGCAGACTGATTGATTGGTGGCTGTTTAATCCGGCATCGTTTGAATGATTCTTCATCTGTTTCGTTTGTGTGGCTTAAGCTTCTCTTATAGGAAAGGAAGGATCCAGGTGGGTGGTCAAAGGTGATGCGGGGCTGGGAGATGAGATCTGGGACTGCGACTCCAAAATTATCAGACCTTGGAGCAATCAGGCAAGCAACAGGCAGCAACAATTGACGACAGCCCTTGATAGTTGTAGTTGATGATGCCCGTTAGCAGCAACATCACAGAACGACGGTGGTTAAGGGCAGGATAAATTTTAATTTAATTTCAATTTTTCTTTTGTATTGTTTACTTTTCAAAAAAAAAAAAAATTGCACAAATGTTTAATTTTAATTTAGGGTATTTTACTATGTTTTTTTATTTGTTATAATCCAAACATTACCCTCCTAAAATTTAAATTTAATTTAAATTTTCAATATTTTGTGTGTATTATTATTATTATTTTTATCACATAGTCTTTTCCAGCTAAGACTATTCCTGGGTTTACGGATGATAGTCTACTAAAACAAGTTTTTATAGGTGTTAGTGTGTCCAAAATTTACTCATCAACAATAGCAATAGATAATTTTGTAAATACCATAATAAGGATATTCTCTTTGAAATTTCTCTAACTCTACAATCATAATAAGACCATAACTGATAAAAAAGATAACTTAATCAAACCAAGAATACGAGAAGGGATTATGAACTGTTAGAAATTGATTTGAATACCTTAGTGACCTTAAATTCTTAATGATTGCAGATGGATCCAAAGAGACCAGCAATAGAAGGACCTTCATAGCACGGTAGCAAAAGATGAAGAGGCCACGTGGAAGAATAAACTCCATAGGTTGAACACATAAATCAGGGGGCTCAATCATTTAGCATCCACCATTAGACTTTTGCCACACAACATTCAACCTAAGTAGAAGCAGAGGCACCACTAGCATTTGAATAGGGACAATGTCTCATGCTATCTAATGATTGCCTCTAGGCCATTCAAGAAAAATCCATAATGTCTATGATCATTATGGAGTTCAACTTTGGCCCATTCATAGAGTTTGCTTTGGAAGCTGTTAAGATGCAACTTCAAGCATCTTCGTTGTGGCCAACACTATCCAACAATTGATGAATGGCGAGGTACCCTTACACTGAACCATACGAATATGAGCGTTACACGCATGATCCGATCGAACTCCAAGGACTAAGTGCTTATGCGCCCTAATGGAACACTTAAGGTTAATCAATCGTTGTCTTCCCAAGCTTACTTGTATTGTCACGGTTGTATGGTTAAGTAAGCTTGAGGCATGTGATTTTTATGTCTTTTATCTTTTTAACGCATATGCTAAGAGGAAAGGGTGAAGAGAACTAAATAACTAATTTCCATTAACTACTCACTAACTAAGTTCTAATCGTCCTAGCACCAGTATCTGTTCCCACTTACCGTACACACCCTGAACCAGTGTAATGTTACTGGGATTACCAAACGCTACTCATTACTGGGTTACCAAGCGTTACACACGTGTTCGAAGTGGTTGTACTGAATGCACTTAACTAGGAGAGTTGAGGGTTGAGAGAGATTAATTATCTAAAAAAGCATTTAAACATTAACAATAATTAAATCCTATTTAGCTTAGTCCATATGCTGCAAGGTTTATTAGAAAGTTCATCTTTATTATCGTACACAAATGTGTGCTCAGGTACAATTTGCTCGAATAAAGATCCATTCACTTTGAGACTCCTACTGTGGGCACATGGAAATTATTCTAACTCTAGAACGGTAAAACTACTATAGTTTACCTAAGGGTCTAGATCTAGATGTCGAAACAAGAGAAGGTTGCCTCTTATTTATAGATGTAATAGCAGGACGCGATATCGCGGTTCATCATACCCCCATGACTGAATGAAAACTCGTCCTTGAGTTCCTTACAAATATTGGGAAGATATGAGATTATTGACTTGAATGATACTTGAAACACCACTAATTTCGACCTAAAACTTTGAAATGAGAATGACCCAGAGTCCTTTCAGCTTTTGGGAAGAAAAAATTTGACTAAGGCATGGAACTCACATCCAACTCGCTCAAGCCAGCTTGCTCACACTCGGCTTGTCAAGCTAGCTTGTCCTCAGCATGAGCAACTCCAAATGGAGTCAGAATCAAGTCAAAGGTGGCTCAATTTGAGGGTGAAAGCCATCCTCAAGGGCCACTGATATCCACTCCAAGTTTCAGCATTTGGGGATTTAAATTTCTGGTCAAAATAGTGCAAATTTTCTCACTCACGCTATGGTCACGCTGAGGTCATGCTGGCAGCGTGAGTACAGCGTGACCGACTCTGACAGCCCCAAAACTAAGTCAGAATGATCTGATCTCCAGGGTGCAAGCCATCCTCAAGGGCCATTGATATCCACTCCAAGTTTCAGCATTTAGAAATTCAAATTTTGAGACAAATTGTTCACATTTTCACACTCACGCTATTACTCACGCTAAGGTCACACTGGTAGCGTGAGTACAACGTGAGCAACTTTCAGATCCTCAAAATTGAGTCAAAATGACTTGATTTCAAGGGTGCAATTCATCCTCAGGGTTCACTATTGACAATTATGGGTCCCAGCCTCTAGAATTCTAGATTTTAGGTCCAAAATTGCAAGTTTTTGCAGCTCACACTGTGGTCACGTTGCACTCACGTTAGCAACGTGAGCTGCCAAAAGTGGCTAAAAAAAGTCACTCTCAAGCTCAAAATTTGATTTTCAGATCACTCTTAAGGTTAACCACAATTAGGCAATTGCTATACTCAAAAACTAGGCTTCAAAAATCAAAATTTTTGGTGAAATATGTCATTTTTGGCTGATTCAAGTTGAGGTCACGCTGGCAGCGTGAGTGCAGCGTGAGTACTAATCACTCTTGGTCGAAAGCATGCCAAAATCACGCTGAGGACACGCCAAGACAAAATCAACTCATGCTAAAAGTCCTGGTGAAACAAAGATGCCTCAAACAGCCACAAAACTAGTGGAATTGACATCCTGTAGTAGTCAATTCAGAGACCGAGAAGTTTCAAGTGAGTTGGAGTCAATCTCTCTTATTGTACATTATCATTTTCATTGTAAATTTTCATCATTTGTGAGCTTGCCAAGCTCGTACACTCCAAATTGTATCTACTTCCATGAGTGTAAGCTAGCTTGAGTAAGCCAACACACATTGTAAGATACAATGCACCTAGTCAAAAACGTAGCTTGCTTACACATGTCCAACTCACACGTAGCTGTCCATCGAACACGTGTCACACGATCCGTTTTCCTCTCATATCTTAGCTGTTGATTTCATCCATGAATTCCGTGCTAGAACCTGGCCAAACCCTATAAATACCTTGTCAATTCACATAAACAGGGTTGGAAATTTTGGAGGTTGATGGCTTAGAAAGCACTAACCAGCGACTTTGGGCACTCAGACATACCTGACTCCTAGTATCCAAGCACTTCTGAAATACATTACCCTGGGGCTAGGCGCTTGACTTGCCATCCACACATGTAGCTACGCTTTGACCGATGCACACCAAGCAATACAATACAGTTCATTTTGTCTTCCATTACATTGTTTACTCTATTTTACATTCACTTTACATTTTGTTTGCAATATTATTCTGTATACGATCTGTTTGCGTTTTGTGCATCACTGTTACATTTTGAACATCAATTACAATAACCCCAGCATGAGCCACAGCTTATGTTCGGGGAAGTCCTTGGTTGACTTGCATGCAGACCATCCAAGGCACTCTGCCTTTGTTTTCTTTTCCAGCTTGCCCTCACACGAAGGCAAGGTCAACTGTGCTCGTCCGATGATCTTTCGGTGTTTGTTTTTCCCTTCCAGCCTTACACCAACAATTTTGGTCAGTAAAATACTAATGGTGAATGGGGTGACATGTGAATGGATCATCATTACAATACATGAAAAAATTAGTGTTCATGACAATAAGAGTGAACACTATGCACATTTGACATCCATCCTTCTTTGGCAGCTGAGAGAGAGAGAGAGGGAGAGAGAGAGAAAGAAGAAGTTTATTGCTACCAACGCCAAGATTTCATCTTTCATTGTCCATCCGTAAGCACGCCATCAATCTTGTTCCTTGCATAATTGCTTCAACGCTAATCCATTCCAAGTGTTCCCTCCAGATCCAATCCATGGTTATATGATTGCCATCTGCACACACAACACAATCTTATATTAGCAAGGGTAAATGAATCACAATGCAGTTGATACCTTGCCTCAATGTAAGGTCCATTGGCTGAGTTGTGATATGGATGATGTGGATTTTGGAGATATAATAATGGTGACTACCCAAGGTGTAGGGGTTAGGAGAAAATCAAAAAAATTGGACCAGGACCCCCATGACTAATCACGAACCTCCGGTAGTGAGAGAATGGAAAAAGATAAGGAATAAGAAAGATGGAGAAAAAGATACAACTGTAATGCCAATGAAATGGATGTCAGATATGGAAATGAACAAAATGAAAATTGATTGCAAAAATGTTTAAGGAAAAGAAATTAACTAATGCACTAAATAGGAATGTCAGTGGGTCCTTCCCAAAGCAGGGTCATGCCCTTAATGCCTTGCCATTCCCACATTCGAAGAGCTCGTAGGCTCTGGAAATGTCATTTGGAAGCAAGAGTTAAAGTCTTAACCACAAGAGTTTACCAAAAAGAAAAACAATGCGTCAACCAAAATAGAGACTATTGATATAACCAGCAATGAGGTGAACAATGGAAGAACGATGGAAAGAAGAGAATGGAATGGAGTCTCAAGAACAAGGTGGTGTATAGCCCCTTGTGTGTTAATGATTAATGGGACTTGGTAGATCTCATTCCAAATCCAGCCTCAAACCATCCACATCCAGTGACTTTGCATTAATACATTAGGCTAATCCATCCACCCTAAGTAACATGAATGCCTCTGTCAAAGAGTCACCACCATTTCGACGAAATGAGAAAGGAGAAAGTAGGAAGTAAAGAAGGGCCTGNGAATGGCCATAAAAAATCCATGAAGTTCCCTTGAAGCCACACCCTTTTCAATCCTTGAGTCCTTCCTTAGTTTGAGAAATACCCAATCACTGATTCATTGATAGTTCTTATTATTTGAAGAAAGGGGTGGTATAGTTCCAAGCCAAGAGAGACCGTAGAGATTTATGGATGTGTGGATGATGTGAAATCATTGCCTACTATATCAAAAAAACCATACTTTAGTATCAACATCATAACTTAAAGGTAAAAACCAAACATTAGCAATCAATAGAATACAGTTCATACCATCATCAGGAGCACTTATTGGGTGACGAACTTAACAAAATGGATAATTACACATACACTTACACAAATAAAAGAAAAAGTACAAACGATATTGCAAAACAAAAAGAAGAAAAGTTAAAGGAATTTGTAAAACAAAAATGTGTAAAAAAAAACTTAAAACAGAACTGAGGGCCTTGATTGATCAGCATAGGTGGCCATCTCCCCCATGATTAAGTTGGAAGGGAGAGATTCGAAATAATAAGCGAGGTTGTCCTTTCTCCATGGTGCAATGTGCATTGACCATTGTAGATTCATGATAAGGTTTGGTCTATCGCACATTAACTAACATTCTCTTAGCGAAGCGTTTGTTTGAAGTTTTTGGAAATTTCCAACTTCCCCTAATTGATGGTTTCAAGTTAAGGGTTGGAAGTTGGCGACACTCTTGCTCCAGTGTATCTATGCTTTTGACATGGGCACAAGTTTTTCCCTCAATTAATTCCATGCATGTTGGTGAGTTTCTTTCCTTATTAGCTATCAACCACTGGGTGTTTTCTTGTTGTGTGGTTGCTACATACAGGAACTTTTGTATGTTAACTTCCTGGGCACACCGGTTGCATGCAGGAGATGCTGAACATTCTTGTACGCCATCACCTCATGTATCACTGTATGTGATGCATGGAACCTTCTTCTTCTCGATCTTTCCATAAGTGTTTTCCTTAGATATTTCCAGTGAAAGATTGCGGATTCCTAGGAATTTGTTTATGGTACTTAGCCATGCCCTTCCCATTATTATTGGGAAGTCCCCTTTGTTATTGTTTACCTCTATCACTAGGAAATCAGCTGGGTATGACCACCCACACATAGTGGTAATGATGTCCTCCACAAGTCCCAAGGGAATAGTGATGGATTGGTCAGCCAGCTCTAATCAAATATTGCTCTTCTTTAGTGGAGGTAGGTTCTAGGCTTTATACATTTCGTGTGATATTAAGTTGACTTCGGAACCTGAGTCAAGAAGAGCTTTATGTGGTTCATTCCCAACGACTTGGAGGTAGATTAGGAAACTTCTGGGGTTAGATAATTTCCTGGGAAGGTGATCCTCCTTGATCTAGTCAGTGACGGTATGTGTTAACATAACCGTGTGTGTTGAGCTTTGTTTTTGATTTGAAGGGAGCTCTGAAGCCTTATTTGATGGAGGAGTGGTCATAGACTCAACTGCTTGTGGTTGTGAGAGCTTATTTGGATTGTGGGTTCTGAAGATAGGTCTTCTATTTGTACGATTTTCAGAACCAGCAGCAGGTTGGAGATTTATGGCTCTCATAGCATTATGTTGTTGCGGCTGAGTGGGGAGTTCCCCTTGCATTGCTGGAGCGAGTGGTAGTGGAGCTATTGGTGTGAGAGTCGCGAATGGGTTCAGAGGATGGTATGTCTGTGGTTTGTCTCTTCCAGGAGAAGGAGTCCTATAATACTCCTAAGCTTGGTAGTGACATTGTGGAGTCACGTGACCGACGAAGTCACTTGGAGAGACTGGCTACTGCATGTAATAGCCATATGGGTCTGGTTGCCGGTAAGGGTATTGTTGCCTTGGCAGTGGCATCCTCCATGACTGCTGGTGTTGCTCAATAGGTTGTGGTGGAGTTCCACTTGGATAATACGTTAAGGGTTGGTGGAACTGCCTTGGGTTACCTTGGGGATAAGGTAACCTTTGGGGTGCTTGCCGTTTGTTAAGTTTTGGGCTGAGTGCATACACCCCAGACTCTTACAGATGTGAGATTACCAGGCAACATCCCTTAGGATGGTCATATTGACATATCTCACATCCATCGTCATTTTTAGTATCAGAATCCACAACCTCATCAGTGATGGCCAATTTACCCTTACCTTTGTTACGTGCATGGTCCAAATCCCTCTTCTTCTTTTTATCATAGTCACTACTTCACTTCTTAGACTCCTCTACGATTTTAAGTACGATTTCAAATCTACTATCTAAGGAGTTCCACATTTGATCTACCTTAGCCAACACTTTTGTTGTTAATTTTTAAAGCGGTAAGGTTTTTCTATTCACCATCTTGTCGAGTGGTGACTCTTCCTCCTCTTCATAGAATCTCACTTTCCTTTTTTGGAGGGAAGGATCGTGGTTGTACTCTTCTATGCTTTCTCTCTTACGTAGCTCTCCTTCTTCCTTAGCTACTTACCCCAACAATCTATGAACCTGATGGAACCTAAGTTCTGATAATCTTCCTCGGGCATATGTTCCAAGGGTTCTCCTGGTTTCATGTCTTAGCCCATCTACGAGATGGCGTGGTTGATCCTGTTGTGCGTAACCCTGGCTCGGGCAATGATGTAGTAGTGCATAATATTGGCCCATGGCAGCATCCAAGGGTTCGTGATTTCCCTGCTTCCATCCTTGGATCTGCTTTCGCAAGTTGGACACTCAAGAGTACATCTGATATTCATCGTTAAACAGTTCTAGCATCGTACTCCACCTTCGAATGGATTCCAGTTCTAAGGACCAGTACCAACTTTCTGCTTCTTTCATCAGTGTCCTTGGGAACAACTTTAATTCTTGCCAATCATTCTCAATATTCTACAAGGCACATGCATCGTGAAATGCCTGTAAGTGGTTCTGTAGATTAGCATTGTATCCCCCCTCAAATCGTGGGATATTATTCATGTCTAGTCTCTTGATCCTGCTATCTTTTTGGTGCCTTGTAGGTATTCTTATGGCCTCTGTGATGTGTAACATGCTTCAGGTTGCAAGTAGGGGTTCTTCCTGGTCATTTCTCTCATAAAGTCTGTGATGCCTACGTGGTTCCCTACTTTCCCTTCTTCCATGCCGTGATTCTCTAGAATGCCCCGTCCTCGTTCTCGACTCTCTCGTCAAGGTTTCTCACTATGTTTACCCTTATCCTCATGGTTAGGTTCTTTATGACTTCGTCCTGATATAGAAGGAGAGGATGGATGTGATGATGAAGGCGAAGAGGAAGGAGAACCATCACCAGGACAATGTTTCCTACCTTCTCTTCGATGGTCTCGGCCCCGATTGTGATGACGATCAGAAAACCCGTCTTCATTATGTGTTTGTGTTCCCTCATTAAACACTTGGTGTTCGTGGGGATCCGAACCAAGATTGTGAATTGTTGAGTGAAGATTCTGATACACCACCCCCTCACCATCGTTAGGAGGAGGAACATCATTTTGTGGAGAACTTATTGAAATAGGTTCACCACCTTGATTTCGCTTAAGATAGGTGAAGTGTTATGGGGTCCTTTGTCCTTCGACGATGTATAGTATCTCTCTTGCTACAAGTCCCTTTGACATTGCGCTTTTGTGGGTTGGTAGTCCCTTGTATCATAATCGCACGCAACATACTCTGCATATAACTGTGACATGCCTATTCGGGCAAGAGCACGTAGGAGCATGTTGGGGACTGCTCGGTCTGGAGGCAACACTATGTTACCCTCCAAGTCTCTCCAATGCAGTTGCTCATCTTGATGGAGAATAAAGGTAAAGTCAGGTACATATTCATCATGATGAATATATACCACCCGTAATTGTTGAGGAACTAGCGGTTCCTGGTTATGTATGTTGTGCTGCCGATTATCTCCTATGTTGTTCCTAGGCAATGAAATGCTTTTGTGCGAAGAAGAAGACATTTTTGTCTTATTTGGTGTGCTACTTACCATTATCTTATTTTCTTGTGATCAACCCTAAGGGTTCATTCTAGCTTCCCAACGATGTGAATGATATCCTATGTTCTACGTAGCACACAAACAACTAAGTCCCCGACAACGGTGCCAATGATGAGTGGCGAGGTACCCCTACAGTCAACCATACGAATACAAGCGTTACATGCACGATCCGGTCGAACTCCAAGGACTAAGTGCTTACGCACCCTAATGGAACACTTAAGGTTAATCAATTGTTGTTTTCCCAAGCTTACTTGTATTGTCATACTTGTATGGTTAAGTAAGCTTGAGGCATGTGATTTTTATGTCTTTTTATCTTTTTAACGCCTATGCTAAGAGGAAAGGGTGAAGAGAACTAAATAACTAATTTCCATTAACTAATCACTAACTCAGTTCTAATCGTCTTAGCACCAGTATCCGTTCCCACTTACCGTACACACCTTGAACTAGTGCAATGCTACTGGGTGCACCAAACGCTACTCATTACTAGGTTACCAAGCATTACACACGTGCTCGAAGCGGTTGTACTGAATGCACTTAACTAGGAGAGTTGAGGGTTGAGAGAGATTAATTATCTAAGAAAGCATTTAAACATTAACAGTAATTAAATCCTATTTAGCTTAGTCCATATGCTGCAAGATTTATTAAAAAGTTTGTCTTTATTTCCGTACACAAATGTGTGCTCAGGTACAATTTGCTCGAATAAAGATCTGTTCACTTTGAGACTCCTACTGTGGGCACATGGAAATTATTCTAACTCTGGAATGGTAAAATTGCTATAGTTTAGCTAAGGGTCTAGATCTAGATGTCGAAATAAGGGAAGGCCGCCTCTTATTTAGAGATGTAATATCGCGGGGGCGGACACGATATCGCGGTTCATCAACAATGTTGATGGTACTTAGGAGAAGTCTACCAATTTTGGCAATATAAAAAAGATGATGCCATAGTAAATATTGAAGGGGTATTTATGTCATATTTAGTTAAGGTAATAATAAAGGTCTTGAACATACCAAATGTTGAAGCCAATGTTACATAGATTTTCGTAAGCTCTCAGGAAATTATGGCGACAAAGAGCTTATGGAAAAGAAGATAAAGATCATAGCAAGCTCATTGTGGAAGAAAAGATTTATTTTAAGACTAGGACCTATCACATGTTTCCAATGAAGAGGCTTAGTTGGATCTTCACAAACGCAGCTTGAGGAAGTGTAATTTTGACGGGGAAATTCAATGCCAACATCATCCGTCTACTCTTCTTGGAGATCCAAAGGTGGTTTGAGGAGAAAAAGGCAAAGAAACCAACACTGTCATTCCCTTGTATTATTAGGAAGCTATGCAAGTAAGTGAGAGATCCTAGGCTACACCAATGATGTCCCAAGAAAGGCCTAGAATATATCCTATGTAGCAATGTCAAAGCCAGTGCCACCCAAGAAAGATTAGCTAGAGAAGCTAATTGGCACTGAGAGTGCTTCAGGATCTACACTAGATAGCAACATTCTAGCTACTGATTAACAATAACAGGTAGGACCCAATGGTCAAACACCTATAGGTGATAGACCTAAGTAGAAATCTCCATCACCACCATAAGAATATTATCCCTCGATGAACCATTTGCACCAAATCATAGACACTATTAGTTGGGGAGCAAGGGAAGGTTCAATCCTATATAGAATCAAAGAAAGCTCTGTAAGGCCTATGGTTTCTATAGACCCTATTAGTGGGTTGGTGTCTTTGTAGGCAAAAGAAGAAGAGGATTGGGCACAATAGATATCAGGGAATGCTATATCCTTCTAGGTAATGCTAAAAACTAGTGAAGGTGCCACAGTTGTGGTTATGCAACACTAGGATGCAGCAAGAGTAGTGGAGGTAATTACTGACCATATTAAGAAGTTATTCAATGTTTTTGTTGTGTCACTAGCTAATATTTTTGAGCTAAAGATGCTCAAATGCTAGTTAGTACCTTTATGACACCTACAAAACATGAGGATGTACTTGACAAACTACTGCAAATAGGCTAGGTCAAGCAAAATCTCTTTATATCCCTAGTGATATCATTGTAATGTAGTCTAACTTAATAGCCACTAAAGGAAAGCTAGTGATGGCAAAGAAAAGGGCAGAGCATGCTGAAAATGAAGTGTAGATGCTATAGGAAGAACTGGTAGTTCTAAGAGTAGAGCTAAGGGACCCTACATGAGTTGTTATCCCAGATCAGCTTGAGAAATATAGAAGTGATCAAGTAAGGTAGCTGATTGCCAAGAATATATAGGTAGAGATGGAAAGAGAGAAGGCTATGTGAAATGCCTTAGTAGCAAAAGCCTAAACATACGCACATGATAAAGCTCTCATTGCCCTTGAGGAGGAGGATAAAAAGCTTGCTATAGATAATACCAAGTTGACTAACATTGAGAAACAAAAGAATGTTCTTGAAGAAGGCATCCATCAGCTACGAAAATAGTTCATTTGTATCAATTATGACATGAACAGATTGGCCCATGAATATCAATGGAAGAAGTACATGTCAACAACCAAAAGTTTGCTATTAAAATAAGAAAGTGGTAGAACAAGGCCAAGAAGCACGAGGAGCCCAAGGAGCATTTTAGGGACCAAGTGGAAATCTACAACTAGATTAATGAAAAGAGATCTAGATGGCAAAGGCTAGAATTAATTCCATCACTCCATAAACACTAGATTGGTAGCCCATCTTGAACAGAATAACCCACATCCACTAAGCTGAGTTAAAGAATAAACACCTATAGATTGAAGATTTGATAGAGTACATGGGGTTAGCTAACCTTCAATGTGCTAACTTGGCCATGTTGACAGTAGGATGACCTCACAACAAGCTTGAGCAACAAGTAGAATTCATGTATGCTATGTATGAGAAAGAGTTTATTGATCGAAAAGATGCCTTGTAGAAGTTGCATGAAGCAAACTTAGAACTTGAAATTGTGAAGGATAGCTACCAAGGACAAAATGATGCTGCAACAAACCTAGCACTTTGGATAACAGACTATCAAGAATTAAGCAAGGTGGCTAGGACCTTTGAACAAGAAAGATTATAGTTCATGGCATAATACATCAAGGCCAAAAAAATATTTTCACAACTATCATACCTATGGGATGTACCAACTTCATCCAACATTGCACAATCTACATGGATGGTAAATGATCCCAGAATGGAGGAGGAAAAGTTCAAGTGTCTTGAACAAGTATCAATTTCAAAATCTTGATGACAAGGGAAAGAAGCTGATGGAGGAGCCTCCCCTACCTAGAACTTAAGGCCTACGTTGAGCTACTTCAGCTTTTTGTTTTTGTTTTATTTGTTAAATGTCAACTGTGTCTAATTTTTGTAAAAACATCAATGTGACATTCAGAGTCATGTAACTAGTCAAGTCATGTTAAGTTAAATCTATGTTCCAATATTATAAGGGACTCTATCCTCATTTTGTTTTAACCTGAGGATAAGTTTCCAGTCAGTTGTGGGGGTATGATAAAACCAATTTTTTCACGAGTACAATATCATATTTACGATATCTAACTCATGCTACATCATTGTTGATATAGTGTCTCAGGAGCTGTGTAGCCCTATAAATACTAACACTTGGGTGCACTAACAACAACAATTTCTTGCCAACCCTTATCCAAACTCTTGTAGTTTCATTTCGTAGTTTTAGCGATAGTGTGAATGTTCGTAGTGTGGTGTTAAGTAGTTGATTGGAGTCTTTATTTAAGTAAATTGTACTTGGGTACAATTTCTAATTGGCAATAAAGATTGAGATTGATTTACATCATTGCAGCATTCCTTTAGTTCTTTAGTTCTATTGTTTACTTAGCATAATTTTTTTGTTTTCTTAGCTTAATCATTTACATTCCAAAGTACTTTACTTTTTATGCTTATTAGTTAAGTGGAATGGGTACAATTGGTTTCGAGTGTTTAAGTATAATTGTTTGGTAACTTAGTAGTGGTTTCGCTTGATTTGCTTAGTAGTGATTCCACTTGGTAATCCCAATGACAATTACATAAGCCCAAGACACAACTAGTAAACCAAGACCGAATACTTATCGCTACTAGGACAAATTAGATTTTCATTTTTGTGTTACGTAGGATTAGATTTTAATTTCATTCTCAATCATGTCTATTATTAGGAGTAATCTGAGCCTTACAACATCATCTATCATATGCTTCACTATGAATTAAACCATATATTCAGATTTCACTAACTCAAAGTGATAAGACAATAATCGCAAACATAACATCAACTTCTAGCATAATTACATTGTCCATTCATGGATTACAATATGGTCGCACGTGAACACTTGTGACTTGTATGGTAGAGTGTTGAAATATGTTTGATGAACCATGTTTTGTTTGGCTCCGAAATCGGATACCCAATATCGAGGCCCAAGAAGCAATGTCAAATATTTGATATCGCAGGATGTGTGTCGACCTATTAATATAGCACTTGGGCACATAGTTTGGGCATAGGTTTTGTCATGGCATAGTAGAGCTCTTGTAGTTTCTTTTCTCCAGAGTTAAAATATTTTCCAAAGTGCTCGCAGTAGGAGTCATTAAGTGTACGAATCT
Source organism: Gnetum montanum (assembly GCA_015680685.1). Lineage (NCBI taxonomy): Eukaryota > Viridiplantae > Streptophyta > Gnetopsida > Gnetales > Gnetaceae > Gnetum > Gnetum montanum. The sequence continues at coordinate 28,461 of MNCI01002737.1, read as the reverse complement.
TTATTCAAGCACTGTTGTACTTGAGCATGCTAAAGATGAGCTTTCTGATCAAACCTTGTAGCACCTTGGCTAGCTTAAATATTTTATTTATGCATTTAATGTTTTATGCAATTTCATTTAATGCTTCCAAGTAATTAAGCTAAATTAAGCCAAGATAAGTTAGCTAAGTTAAATAGAAATTAATTAAACACATAAGTACAACCACTTCGAGCATGCACATGACGCTTGGTAATCCCAGCAATGCTTAACGTTTGGTGACCCAACAACATTATACGTGTTCAAGATGTGCATGGAAAGTGGGACCAAATGGTTATGTCAGGATAGTTAGCTATTAATTAGCAATTAGATTATTTAAATTGGTTCATAAATTGAGTTTTGACTTCTTGTTAATCGTAGATGAATAAAACATAAAATAATAAAAAACCTGTGCCTTAATTACACTTAACCATACAACTAAGCTCCATAAGTGTAGTTGAGAAGATAGTGTGACGATTAGATTTCATGTCTTTGAACCAGTTTACTTAGGAACTTAGGTCTACGGAATTCGACTGAATCATGTGTAGACACTTGTGATTTGTATGGTTGCGCGTAGGGGTACTCGTCGTTCATTAACGTCACCACTCATTCGTAATCTACTTCCTTCAACAGAAGAAGGTATTTTTTAGTTTATTACTTATACCCATAAATTGAAAGAAAAGAAAACAAATCAAATATTCTAAAGTAGTTATTGAAAGACACAAAAGAGTAGAGATGGTATTTTTAAAGAATATACGGTTGAAGACTTGTGATATCTAACTAGAGGATATATAAAGCAATCCAAAGGGTATTCAACTTTCATGATACAAATATAATGTTGGTCTAGTAGACCTTTTTAATCTTTTAAACGTAATAAACTCTTAATTGTAGTTTCAATAATAATGAGTAAATTCTTTATTCATAATCAAATTTCAATTTCAATTTTAATAATAACTTTTAAACTCTTTATTCCAAGGACGTTGGGCTGTGAGTTCAGGTCCTTAAAAATCATAGACGTAAAAATCCAAATCTGGTTGAATATTACATTTTAAACACTTTTCAATACCGATTCCATCAACTTTAGTTTTTCATTTCTCAGCATCATTCATAACAAAATCATAATGGAACCACGGAATTAAGACATCCGCACCCAAAAAAACAAAAAGTAACTGGGGATTTGCTTCATTTCTCGACACCATTCGTAACAAAATTATGGGAACCATGAAGTTGAAGACATTTAATATATATTTTTTAAAAAAAATGTTGTGGATTTGCTTACCGTTTTGAGGCATTTGTCCGTTGGAGCTCTGTTTTTTTAAAGCATTTGACACCTTTTCAGAAACGCTTGCTGCAGTTACAAACGCTTGATTTTTTTAGGGACCAAATGATAGAAAAGTGCACGACAAGCAAGCCAGAAACAATTATCAGAGAAGCTACGCCTTATAGAAATGATTTGATGTACAATTTATTGTTTATAATTGTTCAAAGAATAAAGGAAGACGAATTTAGTGGACTTATCGTTCGATGTGTCTGAAGTATCTCTGTATCTCCCCGCGTGGATCGTTTTGATAAACGTGCAATTGCAGAGCAACAATCAACGATGTCGCTGGCAATTTCATAAAGTAAAACATTGGAAATTTAAAAAATATTCTTACCAAAGAAACTGGCCTATTAGCTCAGTTGGTTAGAGCGTCGTGCTAATAACGCGAAAGTCGCAGGTTCGAGACCTGCATGGGCCATCTTTCCTTTAAATAGCAGCCCAAACAATTCGGTTTTTTCTGCATGATTCATTTCCGTTGGATTTGCCGAGAAAATTTGCGTCATGATTCAAGAAAGTTCATGGCTCTGTGCCATAAACGGTGCATTCAATGAAGTTCATTGCTCTGATTCAAGAAACAGTTACTTTTTTTGCACATTGACTTGCCTTCGAAATGCAATAAATGTTTTCGTTTCCTCAAAAATTATCCAAAACACTTGATTGGTTCAACATTCTTCCTCACATATAAAAACAAGTAGCCAACCCAACAGGGCAAGAACTGACATACTGAGCTGGACCGAATTTCGCATTGAAATCCGTTACAGAAAACTTCTGTGAAACAATTCAAATTTAATTTCTCTAACGTAATAACTCTGCAGAAATTAATTGCTTATCAGTTCCTGCGCAGTGGGCCAAAAAGGCCCCGCAGAACCAGACGAGTCAGGCCCACGAACCGCAGCGTCAAAATCCTGAGTGGAATATGCAGCAGTAGATTGGCAATGGCTTGCAGCATGAACTGTGCATAATCAAATCTGCAGCAGAGATCCGCAATGCCTGCAGTTCATTATCATACTTTCGAAATGCAATAAATGTTTTGGTTTCCTAAAAAACTATCCACAACACTTTATAAGTTCAACATTCTTCGTCGCGTAGAAAAACAAGTAGCCAACCCAACACAGGGCAAGAACTGACATACTGAGCTGGACCGAATTTCGCATTGAAATCCGTAGAAAAACAAGTAGCCAACCCAACACAGGGCAAGAACTGACATACTGAGCTGGACCGAATTTCGCATTGAAATCCGTTACAGAAAACTTGTGTGAAACAATTCAAATTTAATTTCTCTAACGTAATAACTCTGCAGAAATTAATTGCTTATCAGTTCCCTGCGCAGTGGGCCAAAAAGGCCCCGCAGAACCAGACGAGTCAGGCCCACAAACCGCAGCGTCAAAATCCTGAGTGGAATATGCAGCAGTAGATTGGCAATGGCTTCGAGCATGAACTGTGCATAATCAAATCTGCAGCAGAGATCCGCAATGCCTGCAGTTCATTATCATACTTTCGAAATGCAATAAATGTTTTGGTTTCCTAAAAAACTATCCACAACACTTTATAAGTTCAACATTCTTCGTCACGTAGAAAAACAAGCAGCCAACCCAACACAGGGCAAGAACTGACATACTGAGGTGGACCGAATTTCGCATTGAAATCCGTTACAGAAAACTGCTGTGAAACAATTCAAATTTAATTTCTGTAACGTAATGTCTCTTCAGAAATTAATTGCTCATCAGTTTTCCTGCACAGTGGGCCAAAAAGGCCACGCAGAACCAGACGAGTCAGGCCCACGAATGGCAGCGTCAAAATCCTGAGTGGAATATGCAGCAGTAGATCCGCAATGGCTTCCAGCATGAAATCCGATGGTAAAAGACCTCTACCCAGAGTTGCAGGAACTCCTCCAGGAAACACAGTTGTGGCTATGAATTTGCCAGCCTTGGCTGCTTTTAGCGTGTATTTGGCCACAGCTTCTGGAGTTTCCACCATACTTGTGTGATAAAGATTCAACGTGTTCATGATCTGTCTCATCTCCCTGCTCTTAGTTTTGCTCGTCTCTTTTTGCAGATCAAATGTTGTTTCAGTCTTAGTGAGCAAATTGATTAAAAATGATTGGGAGAAAGCAAAAAAAGAAGGATCTTCTTTACCCAAAACGCTGTGAAGAAATGCGGTGTCTGTGAAGGTGGGGCAGGAGAATGTGACACTGATGTTGTAGGGCATCAGCTCCAATCTGAGCCTTTCTGCAATTCCCCTCTGCGCGTATTTTGTAGCAGTGTATATGGCCTCCCCGTAAAAATTGTGCTGCAAAAACTCCATGTGCATCTTATTGATTGGAATCAAATCTGTTCTATGCCGATAATATGATAATGCAATCAGGAAAGTATGTATTAAATGTAATTCAGAGTACTGTATATCCTTGAATTCGTTTGTTTGGTTATAAAGAAAGAAACATGTTCGTAAAAAGAAAAAATCTGTTAAAGTACAGGCAAACAAAATCATCATGCTTGTATCAGTTATTCGTTTTGTTGCATCAATCTCGCAAGTACAAGATTCCAAGATACGAATACTACAACCATCAAACCATCAAACCTGCCGCAAACTGAAAATCCATGCTTGCAAGTTGCAACCAACCTACAAAGCCACTGGACAATTTGCTCATTCTGATTCTCTCTAACAAATTTTCACGGTAAACAATCATAATTGCAAATTATTATAATGGCTAGAAGGTAAGTCATTGTTTTTCAACAACGATCATCACAAGATTTCAGAAAAAACCCTCGTATGATTTGATTTGTTTTTGTTGTCCTATTAAGGGTTGGTTAATTTGTAGCGTTTGTTTTTATTCATCTTATAGGTCTGATTAAATAAAGTTTCAGTTTCAATATTCAAGATTTAAAGCTGATAACAAATCATTCATGTAAACAAAATCTAAAACACATAGCGGAACATGTAAGAAACATGAAATACGTTGAATGTTAAAAGGTATTTGGATTTGAACAAGTACCAAAGCAGAGAGTGAGCCCAAGATAACAACTGCTGCTGGTCTAGAAGGGGTAGACTTAGGTTTCATGAGAGGAATAGCAGCATGCAGGGTGTAAAGGGTTCCCTTCAAGTTAGTCTGCACCAACATATCCATGTCCTGCACCGCAGTTTTGTCTAAATCTTGGCTCTTGCTCACACCAGCATTGCAGAGCAGCACATCTATCTGCCTCCACGAATTTGACTGCTTCACTGCCCACGAAATCTGATCATAATCTCCAACATCTGCAACCTGAACCCCACGTACATTACCATATCAGAATCAAACAAAATGCCAGAAACTGTTTGAGAAACCAAAAATCAGTGATTAGAGCAAACCCGGAATGAACTGTTTCAGAAACTAGAATTCAGTAACTGAAAGTACACCCATAATGAACTAAACCAGAACCTGGAAACTGATGTGGCAGGGTGTGCACTGGGTCAGTCTCTGTAGCTCTTGTACTGCCGCTCTGAGTTTGTGAGGGGCTCGTGATACAATCGTGACAAAAGAATTCTGAAGGAGAGCTTGTTTGGCGATTTCAAAACCAATGCCAGATGATCCACCTGTGATAAAAACATGTTTGTTTGTAAGATCTCTAATGGAAGCTCTTGAATTCACCCACGCAGCTAAGCAACCGACTGAAATAATCACCGCTGCAAGGAAACCCAAAACAAAAATGAAACATAACCAAGCCATCCGTCTTTTGCAAATGTTTGGTGCCTCTGTTTAGATGTTCGGTATTGCTCAATACCTGGCCTTATTTTGTGATTTGAATATATGGAATGATCGGTTTTCTCTTGACAACTCTCTGAATTGTTGGCTGAACATTCTATAAATCTGATTATGATACGTCATCGGTAACTTAATGTTGCGCTTAGCAACCATGGTAGAAAGCCACAGTGGTATCGTTGTAATGTAAGATGTTAATATATAAAACGGTGATTTATTTCATGAATGAATGTGCGCCAAGATGGTATATTTGCCCGTGTGCATATAAAACACAAATCAAAATCGATTAAGGAGCATCCTAGGCTGCACGGCACATTGTGAGGATACTCATCGCTTGGTTGGGAGGTTGTAGATTTGATTTTTGTTCACATTTACCTTGTTGCTCACATCTACCTTGCTGAGAATTCATTAAGGATATAATGGTTTGATGATTAGACCCTTTTCATGGGTCACATCCACCTTGTTGTGTGGGTAGGGGTTGTGCTAAATTCATTAAGGATATAATGGTTTGATAATTAGACCCTTTTCATGGGTCACATCCACCTTGTTGTGTGGGTATGGGTTGTGTTAAATTCATTAACGATATCATGGTTTGATGATTAGACCCTTTTTGTAGGTCACATCCACCTTGCTGTGTGGGTAGGGGTTGTGCTAAATTCATTAAAGATATAATGGTTCAAAGTGTGACACTAGTGGAGTAACCTTGTGGTGGGACCTTTTTTATTTATGGGTCACATCTACCCTTTTGGATTGTAGGCCACATCTACCTTTTTCATAATGGGACCCTTTTTGTTCATAAAGAATGAGGTGTTAGCCTAGTGGTACGAGTCTTGGCCTAGTAACCCTAGGTCACAAGTTTGATTCTACTAGGTAGCATTGAGTTATAAACTTCTATAAATCTTGGGATGTACCTATGTTTCACTTATTTCAAAGCAATAGTTAATGCTCCATCCACATAGCCTCCTTGAGATGTTTTTGATTTGTAAGGATAAAACAGAAAATCATAAACTAATCCACATCCATTTATATATCAGTAATGTGACCCATCCATGTACATTCCATGACCATCTTGACCATGCTTATTTGTATCCTTGGGTCCCACCCCTACTTGCTAGCAGGGTGGGACCTAAGGACATATGTTTAAATAATACAAAAAAATATTTGATGTGTTAGCCAACCTCTATAGAATAGCGGTATGTAATTGTAATAATAAGTGCAAAGTTGAGTGTTCAATTTTTAAATTTTACAAATTTCATATTTATTATCACATATACTCAGAATTTTTTCACCACTTAAAATATTTTTCCCACATGTAAACGCTAGAGCACTTCATATGGGTATGAGTGTGATGAGTGGTAAGGTACCTTACTACGTCCAACCATATGAATCATAAGTGTTCATGTGCAATGCGGTCGAATTCCGTGGACTTTATAGTTTCCAGTGCATTAGTCTTCTAGGCAATGAACCTTGCCCTAAGGTCATTCATTGTTTTCCCAATTACACTTGTGAAGCACATGGTATGGTTAAGTGTAATTGAGACATATGATTTTTATAGTTTTATGTTTTATAGTCTTGGTGCTTGAGTAGAGATAAAGACAAGGTAATTTAATGGCTAATTCAATGTAACTAACCTATTGGCCTCTAGCTAATCCTAACATAAGTATTAGGTCCTACTTTTTGTACACGTCCTAAACCCATGTATCCATTGCTGGGTTACCAAATGCTACACTACTTGGCATACCAAGAAATAATGCTGCTAGGATTACCAAGTGAATACATGTTACGCTCGAAGTAGTTGTACTTATGTATTTAATCTATCTAGCTTATCTTGTTCAATTATCTTAATTAGCTTAATTACTGAAAAATATTGAATAAGTAATTGAAAACATTATATGCATAAATGAAATATTTAATCTATCTAGAATGTTGCAAGGTTTATCAAAAAGTTTATCTTTATTGCTACACACACTATCATGCTTAGGTACAACAATTCTTGAATAAAGATTCATACACTTAATGACTCCTACTGTGGGCAATCATGAAAAATATTCTAACTTCTGAATAGACAAACTGCAAGAGCTCTGCTACTACTATGAGAATTGATTGCCATAAATGTGGTTGGTGGATCATATTTATAGACCAGGATAGATCCTTGTGTTGATGGGGTGATGGGGCCATGTCGACGCAATTGACTGCATCGATGAGGCCTTGTTGACGGGGCCTAGTTGACGTGACAAATTGAAACTCATCAGAGTGTATGCCATGCATACTCTCATCTACCATGCTTCGACCATGCATGGACATGTTGGAGCACTTTGTATGGACATGTATGTATGTCATGCATACTCTCCTCTACCATGCATTGACTACATAACTGATATGGATTGGTATATGGTTTTCTAGGGTGAAACAGGGAACAAACTACATGAGTGGATCACATCTACCCTATTGTGTGGGTTAGGGTTATGCTACCAACCTTGAGTTAGGTTCCCTTGAAAAAAATTCCTTGAGGATATAATGGTTTGGTGAGCATGGGTTGGCTAAAGGGGTTACATAGGCTTTAATGTGCGCACAGGAAAATGAAGTGAATTAAATGGTTCGAATTTATTTTTTGAGTGAAGAGCATAAAAAAGTATGTATTTAATGTAACCCTACTAATGCATGCACATTTGATAGCCATCATCTATCATGCTTATGTGTCCTTGGGTCGGCCCATTGGTAGGCAGGGATGGGACCTAAGAACACATACACAAATAATGTAAAAAACAAGTTTAGTCAAGTGAGTAGAATAGCAGCATGGGCTTCCAACAATAAAATATAGGTTGGAAGTTCAAGGTTTTAATTTCCAAAGTTAAGTATTTTGGTTTTTTAATTTTTGGTTTCCATAAAAAGAGTTAGAATTCTTTCCAAATTTTTTTTCATATTGCATACATGTTCCATGTGATGGGCATGAGCATACACATGTGCTAGTAGTAGCAATAAAGATGTACTAAGAAAGTTTGTATGCTCTTCATTTTCTAAGGGAAGAGCTCAAATTTATTAAAAAGGGACCTTAGCCATTTGTTAGCTAAATGTCTTGGTTATTGAAGGTTCATCATTTGCATAGAAGGTCATGTAAGATTCTTTCTAATAAGGAAAATTATGAAAACACTCAAAAAAGAGATCATTCATCATAGAAATTATTTAAAACATGAAACAAAAAATTCACTTCCTATACAAACGGATTTTTGCCAAAAAAAAAAGAAACTATTTAGATGTTGTAAGATAGTTATGCTATTATAGTTAATGAGAGATGATCTAATGAGTTAGTTTGTTGTCTTTTCTTTAGAATAACAACTCTAAGCTACGGTACTAGTTTGTTATTTTTAAAGCATTATGTAGGTAATAGGTTACTAAGACACTTAACCATCTATCTAAGTTTTTGAAAAATATCATGTTAGCTATATATCATCATCATCATCCTAGTCTTATTCCAATGTAGGTTTAGCTATATAGAGAGGATCATCACCTGGAGCCTCAATGCTCATCCTGCTTGCTAAGTAGGATTCTAGGAGGGTCAGTGGATGAGTGAAAGCCTAACCTCTTTAAGTGGTTATGCCTAAGCTTGAACCCACATCTCCTAACTTGAGAAACAAGCATCTTACCATCACTTCACATGATGGTCCCTATGGGGTTGGCTATACAAGTTCTTTAAAGTACATTGTTCACTTCTATTAAGAGTTAAAAGCATGAATATCCAAACCTTGGATGTCTTTCTTTATGCAAGGAAACCAAGTATGTTTTGGTCTACCGCTTTGTTTGTTACCCTTAAATTTAATACAATGACCTTTATAATGGAAGCATTCTTTGATCTTCTTAGCCCATGAACAAATCATCTAAGATGACTTTCCTTAATCTTCTCCTTTATGGGTGCTACTTCTAAACTTTCCCTAATAAAAGAGGAATTAGTACAATCTTTCCTAGTAAGATCTAACATTGAACTTAGCATATGCATCTCTACCACATGCATGCATTAAGCCTAATACTTTTTGATAGGTCAACATTCTACACCCTAAAGGATTATGTGTGTGAAAGTATTATTGTAAAACTTACCCATTAAGCTAGTAGGGGTTCTTCTATCATAAATACATTTCTAGCTTGCTATCATTTTCTTTATCCTACTTCAATTCTATTTGTTGTATTATTGTTAACCTGACCATCCACTTGAACTAAAAACCTAAGTATCTAAATTACTTAGACTAAGAAACTTCTTAGTTTTGAATTCTAATTTTTATTTCTTTGTTACTTACTTTTCCACTAAAAGTGCACCCTATGTATTTCATTTTACCTCTACTAATTCTCAACCCTTTTAATTTTAGAGTGTTTTTTCAAGTCTCCATACTTATAGGTAGGATTTAGTTTCATCCACCACAACAATATCAGTAGTAAAGAGCATATGCTAAGAGATATCATCTTAAATACCTTTAGTTAGCTCATCCATAATATTGGCAAATAAATAAGGGCTTAGAAAATATCCTTGGCATAACTCAACCTTTATCATAAAGTTGAAGTGTCTCCATAGATAATGTGAACTTGAGTTTTTGCTCAATTATACATGTCTTAAATACCTTTATGTACCTAATTGAAATATCCTTTCTCTTTAATGTCAACCCATCAAATAATATCTCAAGAAACTCTATCATAAGCTCTCTCCAAGTTAATGAAATTATGTACAGATCCCTTCTCTTATACCTAAATTTCTACATTTATTATAATAGTGAGAAGATAGCTTTTATAGTTGATCTACCAAGCATAAAACTAAACAACTTTTTAGAAACAACTGATTCTTGTCTTTAAACATTGTTCTATAAACCTTTGCCATAACTTCATAGATAACTCATAAGCTTGATGCTTATATAGTTTCCACAGTTTTGGATGTCTCCCTTGTTCTTGTAGATGAGTGCTATAATTCTTGTCCTGCAATCATCCAACATTTTTTCCTTCTCCCAAATCCTATTGAATAAAATTTATAGTCAAGTAAGTTGGTTATAGCATGCACTTAGACTCATTGTCCTTTAATCAATTTTCATGCCTATGTTATGGATTCCAACTTATAATAAGAACTAAACATCATAAACCAAAATTCAAAGTCATGAAAGCCATATTTACATATGGAAATATAGCAAAATCAAGTAGAAGCATGAAGACAAAGAGAAAAGTCAAAAGGTGAAGAGAAGATAATTTATAATCCATTTTTTACATCATATGGGACAAAATAGGAAAATCTATTTATTTTTATGATTTATTAAAAGATTAATGGATGGGTATAATTGAATAATAGCCACAATTTATATCATTTCCCTTCAATTTATAGCCATATTTTTATTAAAAAATCCATGTCCCACCCATAGCTATGATGGCCCAATCAAATGCCTATAAATATATAGGCTTATCATGTTGTAAATAATTTGGAAAGGTGATTCAATTAAAGGATATTGATTCTATTTTGAGTTTTCTTTATTATTCATATGACAACAATCCATCATTCATTTTTTCAATAATATTCATCTTCCAACAATATCTTTCATTCCATCAACATCTCATCATCAAATTCCAACATTCATCAACTCCATTATTCTCTCATTATTTTCAATAAATTCTATCTTCATTAATTGATGAAGCATCAAAGTGTCACATCAATGAGCCCCCATTGATGTGGCCTCGTTGATGTGGCCCCATCTACATGGTGTTGCCCTATTGATGGGGCCACATTGATGTATCATTTACTGTGTCTATGGGGCCCCGTCAACATAGCTCCACATTAAAGTCTATAAATACGCACTCACTAGTTGTGTTTATGGAGGTCAAGTCATAGTTGTAGTAGAGCTCTTGTAGTTTTGTGATTTGAGGGTTAGAATATTTCTTTGAGTGCCTGCAACATGATTTAGAAAGTGTACAGATCTTTATTCGAGCATTGGTGTACCTAAGCACACCAGTGTGAATGGTAATAAAGACGAGCATTTTGATCAAATCTTATAGCACTTGGAATAGATTAATGATTTATTTCTACATTTACTGTTTTCATTAATTATGCAATTAATTAAACTAAATTAGACTTTAGTTGATTAGAAATTAAGCTAAATAGATTAGACACATAAGTATAATCACTTTGTGCATAAACACATATTCGCTTTGTAATCTCAATAGCACTATTACTTAGTTCGCCCAGTAGCATAGCACTTTGTAATCCTAATAGTGGATACATGGGTTCAGGACGTGTATGGAAAGTGGCATCAGATACTTATGTTAGGATTAGTTAGATATTACTTAATTGGTTAAATTAAATTAGCTATTAAATTACTTTATTTGTCTATTTTAAGCACCAAGAACATAAAACATAAAATAATAAAAATCATATGCCTTGATTACACTTAACCATACCTTGTACATCATAAGTGTAATTGGGAAGACAACGAATGACTATAGTTCATTTCCTAGAGGCTAGGGTATCAGAAGACATAGAGACCATGGAATTCGACCAGATTACATGTGAATGCTTAGTGATTTGTATGGTTAAGCGTAGGGGTACTTTTCCACTGATCATTGGCATCGTTGCCAAGGACTCTTTTTGTTGAAATGTGTACTATCTAGGTTTACTGAACATTATTAACATTGTTGGATAAACCCTAAGATCAAAATCATTTTCATAATAAATATAATCACATAAGCACATTGATATCTTATTTGTATTGCAAAATGTCTTCTTCTCATAGGTGCAATGATACTAAATCGTTAGTCCCTTAAGAATGTAAGGTGGTGTATACTCATCCAAATGAGTATGTGCCTAACTTCACTTTCATCCTGCATCAAGATGAACAACTATGATGGTGAGATATGAAAGGCAACATTGTAATGCCTCATGATCAATATGTGCCCAGGATGCTACTTCAAACTCTTAGGAGGTTGGAAATCAAAGATCTTCAAGAGCAGTACATTGTGCATGATTATGACTACTGGGACTACCATTCCACTAAAACACAATGCAAGAGAGATTGACACTAGGAGAAGCACCATGAGTTTGTGAAGGGGATATGGTTTACCAATTCCTTATTCCTGCTTAACCAAAATGACAATGAGGATCCTCTCTCTAGGGGTTCTCAACATGAAGATTCTCCACCCCTTATTATCAGTGATGGGGGTGTAACCTTGAATCTACAATTCACTATCAATAATCCAGGTTTAGGTAAAAATGGCAATCAAGGCAAGGGCTCGAATAAGCATTAAGAGAATAAGAGAAGTTGGTAGACACCATGGTGGTGGTAATTCTCATCCCTTGTCACCCTCTTCATCTGCATCTTTTTCTTCCTCTTCTAGTTCTAACAAATGCCATAGAAAGAATAATCATGATGAAGGGGAACAACGGGACAAAAATGATGATTGTCGGGCCCACCATAAATCGAAGGGGTAGCAGAGGACATCATTGATGTCATCGAAATAATGATGATGATGAGACTTTGCTGGCAACTCGAAGCATGCTAAATATTGTAAAGATCAAAAAAATTCTAACCAGGCATGTGAAGGATAGTTGAATCAGAGGACTTGATATGAACAATATTCCCAGATTTAAGGGAGCATATAAATTTGATCCATAAACACATCTTCAAGCTTTTCATGATTCCTATGCCTTACAAAATATTGAAAATTATTGGTAGAAATTGAAGCTATTTCCTAGAACACTCATCAAGGAAGTAGAAAGTTGGTATCGATCCTTGGAGCTAGAATCCATTCATAGGTGGAGTACAATGCTAGAGTTAATTATAAGTATCATACATACTCTAGAGTGTCGAATCTGAGAAGGTAGATCCAACGATGAAAGCAAAGAAACCATGAACCCTTGGATGCCACCATGGGTAAATACTATTCTCTCATACATCGATGCCTTGGCCATGGTTATTCTCAGTGGGAATAACTTTGTCATATCATAGATGGACTTAGATTAGAAACAAGAAGAACTCTTGGGATCTATGCCCAAGAAAGACTATCAAAACTTAGATCCCATCAAATTCAAAGGCTAATTGAGTAGGTAGCAAAAGAAGAAGGAGAATTAAGGAAATGGAAAAGTGCTAAAGAATACAGCAAGGATCCTTCCATTAAAAAGAGAGAGGTCTAATTTTGTAACAGTGAGGAAGAATCACCATTTGATGAGATGGTGAATAGAAAGACCTTATCGATTCAAAAATCTACGTCTAAAATTTCAACCAAGGTAGATAAAATATAGGACTCATTGAATGAAAAATTTCAAACTGCTCTAAAAGTCACTAAAGAATCAAGAGAGTAGAGTAGTGATCATGACTACAGGAGGTGAAAAGAAGTTAACTGTGCCTACCAAAAGGGTAAGGGAAAAATTGCTATAGTAGAGGAAGTTGCAGAAACTAAACTAGATGATGATGGTGGGTGTGGAATCTACCAATATGATCATCCTAAGGCATGTTGCCCCATTATGTCACACTTACAAGAGTTTGGGGTATATGCTCTAAATCCATGACTAGAAAAAAGGAAAACACCTAGAAGATTACCTTATCCTTAAGGTAATCCTAGACAGTTCCATCAACAACAACAATATTATCCAAGTGGAACTCCATTGCACACATACAAGCAATATCAACAGTGGCACCAACCATAGCCATGGGGGATGCCACCACCAAGGCAATAGTACCCTTACAGGAAACCAGTTCCATATGGGTATTACATTCAACAACCCCTATCTCCACATGACTCTTCTAGTGATGTTTCTCCTTTCCAACATCATTACTACCCTCCAGAATACTACAAAGCTCATTTTCCACATTCTAGGATGGATACCACATTTTATCCTTATCCTTTTCCTATTCCTACACCTGTTCCTCCATCCTCAACATAGCTATCGCTTGCTCCATCCATGCAGAGTGAACTTCTAGCCCAGTTGTAGCAACATAATGCTACTAGGGCTGTCAGTATATAATTGGTTCATCAACCAAGGGGTTTGGAACCTCATGCTCATAAAAGACCATTCTTCCAAACCAACAACCCTACTAAGTCCTCATAGACTTAAGCGGCTGGTCACCCTACTCCTACCTCATCCTTTGTAAATCATTCCATTGGGTCTCCTTTAAACCAAATGCAATCCAAAATCCATACTATTATGCTCACTCATGTCATATTTGATTGGATCCTGGCAACCTTCCTAGGAAATTGGTTGATCTTGGAAGTCCCCTTATTTATTTTCAAATTGCTGGGAATGAACCATGTAAAGCTCTTCTTAATTCAAGTTCTAGTGTGAACCTGATTTCTCATGAGATGTATATTGCCTGGAACCTGCCATCTCTTAAGAAAAGAAATATCAGATTGGAATTAATAGAGCAGACCATTATTGTTCCATTGGGATTGGTCCAAGACATTATGACCACTATCTATGCATGGTCTTATCCTATTGATTTCCTAGTAATCAAGGTTGAGAACTATAAGAGGGACTTCCTAATCATTATGGGAAGGGCATGGAAGAGCACTGTTGATGCAAGAATGGGCATCAGATATCTTTCCTTGGAGATATTGAAGGAAAATGAATTTGGAAAGATTGAGAAGAAATGAGCTTCATGGAAAGATACAGGGTGCAATTGCATGCAAAAACTCTAGTTAGTGAAATGAGTATCTATTTTTGTGTGTAGGCACTGTGCACATGAGACAAATATTTAAAACTGTTTGTACACAATAGCCACAAAATAAGAGGGTACCTAGTGGCTGACCATTAATTCTAATAGTAACACAATGTGCATGGAACCTACTAAGAGCCTGACATGTGCCTATGTCATAGGCATGGATGAATTAGAGAAAGTTCATCACCAAATCTTTGATAATGAAAATGATGATACTAATTGGGGAGAGTTGGAGATCCCTGAGAATTTCAAACAAGAGCCCATAGAGTTGTAAACTCTACCCACTGACCTATAATATGTATTCTTGAAAAATGGCAAGTCGATCATACTTAATGCTAAATTTGCTCCTAAGAAGAAGCAAAACTATTGAAAGTGGTCAACAGATGGCCAACAACCTTTGCTTGGTCATATCCTAAACTCACTAGAATTGATTCATGGATATGCTAGCATTGCATTTACATTGTTCCACCTATGAAGTCAAGGAGGTAACCACAACTGCGATTAAAACCAAAATTTAAGCAAATCATCAAAGAGGATATTGAGCAACTCCTTAAGGTAAGGTTCATCTATCCCATTGTGGATAGTCAGTGGGTCAGTCCACTCATGATAATACCAAAGAGAGGTGGCAAATGGTGGGTTTGTATCGAATTTAGGCTATTAAACATGGCAACACTCAAAGATCATTTTTCATTGCCATTCATTAATCAGGTGTTGAACACCATATCTGGGCATTGCTATTACAATTGTATAGATGGTTATAGTGGCTATAACCAAATACAAATTGCACCATAACATCAAGCCAAAACAAAATTCACAAATCCCTAGAGGACCTTTGCATATCGTAAGATGCCTTTTGGTCTGTGCAATGCTCATGCCACTTTCCAATGCATGGTCTTAAGCATCTTTCAGTAGCAAATAAGTAATGGAGTAGAAGTCTTCATGGATGACTTCTCCACTTATGGCACTACATTTGAGCAAGCCTTGGACCACCTTGAGTAGGTACTAAAAATATGTGTGGAAACAAATCAATGGCTCAATTAGCAAAAGAGCCATCTCATGGTCCAATAAGGCATTATATTGGGACATAGAATTTCATAGGAAAGGATTGAGGTAGACCTCGAAAAGATAAGGATCATCCAAAGAATCACTCACCAACTAGAAACTATCAAAGATGTTTGGTCATTCCTTGGATACATTGGTTACTACCAAAAATTTGTAGAGAATTTCTCTAAGATTGCAAAACCAATGGTCGAGCTAACAAGGTAAGATGCTCCTTCATTTGAACCAAGGAATGTGAAAATGCATTCTAAAGCCTCAAGTAGAAGCTCATAGAGACTCTAATTCTACAAGCACCTACTTGGTCCAAAACATTCCATATCATGACAAATCCATTTAACTATGCCTTAGGAACCATTTTTACATAGTTGGATAATAATAAATGTCCATATTACACCCACTACACAAGTCAAAGCATTGTGGATGCACAACTGAATTACACCACCATGGAGAAGAACTTATGGTGGTTTTGTATGTTTTGGAAAATTTTAGGCACTATGTGCTTGAATATAAAGTGTTTGTGCACACTAATCATAGAGTCATCCACTTCCTTATGAATAAGCCAACAATGAGCCCCCATGTCATACGGTGGCTAGTGATCTTGCAGAAATTTGATCTTACAATGGTAGATCAAAAGGGTACTGAGAATGTGGTCGTCGATCACTTGTCTTGGTTGTGATGGGATAATAAAGAGAAGAGTATTCTCTTTGTCCAATTTCCTCATGAGCTCCTCACTGTTGCTATGATAAATGAACAAATGCTTGCAAGAACCAAAATGGTATGATGACATCCTCACTTATTTTCTCACTTAAGAGATGCCACAAGATCTAGACTATAGGAAGAATTGACAATTTCTTCATCAGGCTAAGCACTTCATGGATATCAACGAACACCTTTACAAGGTGTGTGCTGATGGCCTAGTTCATTAGTGTGTACCTAATGCATATTAATTATGGATTCTCTAGGATGCTCATGAAGATCCTTGTGGAGGCCACTATGCTGGGAGATGCATGGCCATACAAAATCCTAATGGCAATATATTGTTGGCACATAATCTTTAGGGATGCCCATCAATTTGTCCAATCCTGTGAATAAGAAGGTGGGATGATTGCACGAATGGAGGATCATTAATAGTGGATTTAACCACTAAAACCCTTTAACATATGGAGCATAAATTTCATGGGTCCCATCACACCCATGTCCAATGGGAAGGCATATATAATTGTTGCCATTGATTACTGCATAAAATAGGCAAAAGCAATAACCATCACTAACTATACATCATCCACTACTACTTGATTTGTATAACAAAATGTTGTGAATAGGTTTGGAATGCCACATGCATTGATGTTTGACAACAAAACCCATTTTACAAGTGCTACTTTTCAAACACTCATGCAACGCTTTGGGGTTAAACATAAATTAACAACACTCTATCACCCTCAAGAAAATGGTCAAGCAAAGGTGACTAATAGGGAGATTACAAAGATTCTAACAAGAACTATTAGCAAATATAAGAGAGATTGGAGCAAAAACCTCAACGATGCCCTTTGTACCTACCACTCAATATGAAAAATCCCTATTAGCTACTCTCCCTATGAGTTGGTGTATGGAAAACTTCCAACACTCCCAATTCAATCTGAGCTTTGTACACTCTCAATAGCCTATGACTTGCACTTGACCCAAGTTTGCCATACCGCAAAAAACCAAATTCCAAAAGTTGTGGGAAGGGTCTTATATAATTGATGAAACATTTCCTTCTGGGGCCATGATCATATACAAACCTAAAAGTCCAAACAAAAAGTAGTTGGTCAACATCCAACAAATAAAGCCTTTCCACGAGCCCAAGCAAGCCAGTGCAATAAATACTTCAACGAATGGACAACCATGCTTAGTTTTTTGGATCTCCTTCTTCCAACTTAGTCATGGGGGAGATGGCCATCCATGCTAATCATATACATGGCTCCTTAGTTTTTCCATTTTTTATTTTACACATTTTTGTTTTTACAAATTTTTTATTTTACAACTTTTGATTTTTTAAAACTTTTTCCTATTTTATACCACTTTTTGTTTTACACCATCATTAGTGCATTTAAAGTTTTCTTGAATATTTTACACTTTCTTATATATTTACTTTATTTTAGTATGATTTTCTAATTTTTGTTAGTAAATGTACTTTGTGCCAGCTAGACATAGTGGTACTATAACTTTTACTAATGGTAGTTTGTGCTTAATGTTTTGTTTACTAATGTCTGGTTTCTACATTTGAATTTTTGTACCGATGGCTAAAACATGGTTTCTTTTTTATGGAACAAGCAGTGAGTCCACAACACCCACCCATCCAGAAACTCTATGGTTTTTCTTATTTTGGAAGTATGAGGTCCCTTTCATTAAATAAAATTCTAATAAATTTATGACCTTGGTAGTTTCTAGAATTGGGAAAGATTCAAAGGTTTGCATATGGTGTGACTTCAAGAGGACATGATACTCTTTGTACTCTTCTACTTAGGTGCATGAGTGTTTTCATGAACTTCTTATCATTCCATGTTGACCAATAACAGGAAGTTAAATAAGTCTTTGCATGTTGTGGTTCCCATCCAAAAAGAAAAAAAAAACAAAATATTAAAAAATGATGAAAATTCAAAGCACACCCTTTAGATAAATAAATGAGCTATGAGCATTGGTTATGGGACTAGAAATACATCTTACCCATGCCTAAAAGTCCCCTCTAACTAAGGCCCTCTCTCACTTCCTACTTCCTTTTTCTTCTATTTATGGAATGGTGGTTGTTTTGTGGGAGCACTTTTGTATCTCGAGGGGATGGGTTGGTCTTAAAGTGGCAATGTGAAGTCATTGAAAGTGGTTGGTTTTGTTCTAGAGTAAGGATGGATCTTCTCAGGCCATTTAAACACAAATCCACAAGGGACTTCTTATGACCTCAATTCGGAATTCCATTCCACCTTCTCCATCATTCATCCATGCTACCTGTAACTCACCTCATTGCTAGTGCCCAAGTTCTTGATTCGATGTCTTTGTCTAACATACTTGAATTCCTTGGTAGAATCTTTTAAGTTTTAGTCCTTAACTTCCATTAACCATTAATCGCCTATAGGGCTCACGAACTTCCATTAACCATTACATGCTGCATGTAACCATTTTTCTAACTCCCACAAAGGTTTAACTAAGAAATCAACGTTTAAACACCAAATTACAAAAGTTAAACCCTTCCAATGAGCTCTAATGACACTTATAATAAAAATTAATTAATAAAATAAGAATAAAATAATTAATCTACCATGGTCCAACTATAGCCAAAGTATAACTAACTAACAAGATAAGGAATTCAAATATTCAAAGTTACACATTATACCTACTAATCTGTGAATGTGTTGTAACCATAGATGGCACTAAAAGGAAAACACACATAGAAAGGAGGACTATCTCAACCAAGGGAGAAATGGCTAAGAATGAGAAGGGGCCAAGAACAAGCCTAGGAAGAACCAATTGCAACCCATGCCATGGGTCCTCTTAGGGAAGAGATCAAAGTGGAATCTATTCGTCAGATTCTAGAACCAATAGTAGCAATAGAAAATTCCCACTAGGATGAGGCACTAGCTTAGCAAGCAAACCTTGAGGTGACCTTGACAGAAGCTTGCCTAAATCAAATCAAATCAATGGAGCTCCAAAAAACTAGTGCTCCAAGAGTTAGACTTTGGCTCTTTCTTGGAGCAAGCACCTAAAGAGGTACAAGACCAATTGAATACCTCTCCCATGTGGCAAATTATCACTTTCAGTGGGAAGTGGTATATGGGAGAGATGTTCTTATTTTGGAACAATAGGTAGGCTGGTTCAATGATCAAAATCAAGGACATTTCAATGTCCTACTTGGTGTAGGCCATTGCTAAGTTACTTGGGTTGCCAAAAACTGGGGTGAATCTCCCCAAGATTCCAATGCAGGTGGACCCCAACATAAAAAAGGAATTGATGTAGTGGTGCTATGGTGTCAACCATAAGGATTATTCCATACTTACACTAGCAAAAAGAATTCACTACAAGATTTCAACCTTTCACCTAAACCCCATGGTGAGGCCCAACAAGATCGTTGCCTTTTCTGCATGTGCATGCCCTACTCTAAGTGGGAGATTCCTATCAACCTTCCATAGCTAATCTATCTGGAGATAGAAAAGTAGTTTAAGGAAAATGAACATTGAAGAAAGGTACTCCTCTTCCCATGCCTTCCCATGCCTCATCAGAAAACATTGTTGAAAGGGAGGGATAGTTTGCTATATAAATGATGTTGTTAGGTGCACTATGATCGCTAATTGGGCAAAGATGATGAAGGATAAGATGCTTGTAACAACTATTCAAGAAGAGGAGCAATAGCCACCACCTCCACCTGCCACTCAAATAATTGTGCTGGACATTGCTACAACATCCCAACGATTGCACAAGTACCAAGAATGGCTCTTGAGTGAGCAAAAGCAACAACCAAGCACAAGTGATGGAGACCCACCTATGTATTAGCCAACAATGAGTCACCTAAATGAGATGCCCTAAACAGTCAACCTGATGGAAGGAGGTGGATCCATTTTCTCGGCCTAACGAATGCAATTGTCTACGAGGTTAAATCCTAGCACCAGATAGGTAATGGTATCTCTTGCAGAACATCAGCCACTCCTAGATGAAACACCACTAATTTCAGCCTAATACTATGAAACGAGAACAACCCAAAGCCTTTTTAGCTTTTTGGAGGCAAAAATTTGACTAAGGCATGGAACTCACACTCGGCTTGTTAAGCTAGCTTGCCCATGCTTAGCTTGTCAAGCCAACTTACTCACACTCAGTTTATCAAGCTAGCAACTTGTCAAGCTAGCTTGCCCACGCTCAGCTTGTCAAGCTAGCTTGCCCATGCTCAGCTTGTCAAGCTAGCTTGCCCACACACTCAGCTTGTTAAGCTAGCAGCTTGTCAAGCTAGCTTGCCCACGCTCGGCTTGTTAAGCTAGCTTGCCCACGCTCGACTTGTTAAGCTAGCTTACCCTCAGTGTGAGTAACTCCAACGACTTCAAGATCAAGTCAAAGATGGTTATATCTGAGGGTGTAAGCCATCCTTAAGGGCCACTATTGCCCACTTCGAGTTTCAGCATTCGAGAGTTCAGATTTCAGGCTAGATTGTATAAATTTTCCTAGGTCACGCTAAGGTCACGCTGGTAGTGTGAGTACAGTGTGAGTAACTCCAAGAGCCTTAAAATCGAGATCAAAATAGTCTAACTTTGAAGCTACAAGTCATCCTCAAGGTCCATTGATGACTACTTCAAGTCCTAGCCTCCAAAATTCCAGACTTTAGGTCCAAAATCACAAAATTTTGTCACTCACGCTGAGCTCACACTGAGCTCACGCTGACAGCGTGAGTCCAACGTGAGCTACCAAAAATGGCTCAAATCAAGACACACCCAAACTCAATTTTCAACATGTAGTTCACTCTCAGGGTCAATCATAGGCAGGCAATTTTTGCACTCAAAGAATAGGCTTCAAGGATCAAAAATTGGTGTGAAATATGTCATTTTCATCAGGTCACGCTGGCAGCATGAGTACAACATGAGTACTGCTCACACCTGGTCAAAAGCACGCCAAACACACGCTGAGGACATGCTAAGACAAAATAAACTCATGTTGGAAGCTTTTGTGAAATAGAAATGCCTCAAATAGCCACAAAACCACTCAAATCAACATCCTACAACAGTCAATCCATGGATCAAGCGAGCCGGAGTCAAATTCTCTTGTTGTACACTATCATTTTCATTGTAAATTTTTACCATTTTCCATCTTGTCAAGCTCTTACGCTACAAATTGTATGTGCTTCTATGGGCATAAGCCAATACACGATGTAAGATACAATGCATTCGGTCAAGAACATAGCCTTCCTATGCATGTCCAGTTCATATGCAGCTGTCCATCAAACACTTGTCACATGATCCATTTTCCTCTCGTTTCTCAGCCATGGATTCATCTATGAGTTTCATACCAGAGCCTAGCCAAACCTTATAAATGTCCCATCCATTCACATAAATGGGATTGTTAATTTTGAAGGTTGATGGATTTGGGAGCATTGACCAGCAAACTTTGGATGCTCAGACGCACGTGACTCCTAGCATCCAAGCATCTGTGAACGCATCACCCTGGGGCTTAGTGCTTGACTTGCCATCAATACACACAACCACGCTTTGATCGGTGCACATCTTTTAAGCAATACAATACATTTCACTATTGCCTTCCATTACATTTTTTGCTCTATTTTATCTATTTCACGCTTCCGTATACGTCGTCGCAGTTACGTTTTGTTTACATTTTGTATGTTACTAGTTACGATAACCCCAACGCAAGCTGTAGCTTATGCTCAAGGAAGTCCTTGGTTGGTTTGCATGTAGACCATCCAAGGCACTCTGCCTTCATTTGCTTTTCCAGCTTGCCCTCACACGAAGGCAAGGTCGGCTGTGTCTCTTTGGCAATCTTTTGACGTTTGTTTTTCCCTTCCAACTTGACGCCAACGATCTCGGTTAGAAAACTAGAGATTTCTAGAAATGTCATGACCTTCTTGATGCACTTCAAGGAAGGCAAGGAGGTAACATAACTGGTGATGTAGCACCAAGGGTAGGATACAACAATAGAGGTGGTTGCTGACAAAATTACCAAAACACTCATTGCACCTGCAACATCTGTACTAGATGTCACTACACTTAAATATGTGTAGATGTCCATAGGGATCATAAGCAGTAGAATAACTGTAGCATAGCATGAAGAACTACTAGATTGACTAGTTGGAATAGGGCAACTACTTTCAGATGTCTTTGATCTTCTAGATACTATCACTACAACCCAGTCAGAGCTGCTAGAGGCAAGGGGTAGAAACATTATTTTGGAATGGTAACTTGAAACAACCAAAGAGCTAAACAAACATTTGGCTGCTGAAGTTGCTAAATTAAGAGCCCAAATGGCCAACCCTACATTTCTCAACGCAACATTGACACAAGATGAAGCTTTCGAACAACTTGACACTAGGCTAAAACTAGTTGAGCGTGTGATGGAGATGGTGGTGTTCTACCGATCCTTGGAAGAGGCCACTTATCAGAAAATTTATAAGCTCTTGGATCTAACCCACCAGAAGAATGTGTAGCTGATGGTAGAGAACCATCGCCTGTGAAATGTTGATGCACATAAACAATAGTTGATTGACTTTATCCATCAATAGCAGGAGCAACTAGCCAAGGCGAACATAGAGCTTAGGATATTGATAGCTGAGAATAGAAACCTCTCCATGCAGGAGGTTCGTGCCCTTCACCAAAAGATTGCACTAGAGGTAGCCACCTGGAAATCAAAGGCTCTCAAATTTGAGAAAGTTAAGGATCACTACAAAGACCAAGTTGACCTAAAAAAAGAAGTAAATGAGAAACATATATAAGTGGCAAAGGCAAAGGTGAACAAGACCCTCCAGCAACTCTAACAAAGACATGAATTACGGTAGTCCATCATTGATGGGATTGATCAGTACAATAAAGTAGAAATTCACGTAAAGGAGTTGCAGATAGAGGAAATGATGGAATACATGGGGCTTACCAATCTTCAATACATGAATTTGACTATGTTGATTGTTGGACAACTGCAATTAGAACTAGAGAAGCAAGTGGCCAGCTTGTACTTGTTGTACGAGGCTGAGTTCAAGCACCATAAGGACACCAAGCAAAAGCTTGTGATGGAAAACACTAAACTCAAGGTTCTCAAGGGCAAATGCACTAATCAGAGATCTGCTTTTGAGAACATGGCTAAAAGAATGTATGACTACCAGGAGTTTCAAAATGTAGTCAGGGAATTCGATGTCGAACGTAAACAATTCATTGCCTCGTTTGTCAATGTTAAGGAGTCATTCCTAGTAATGCCCTATGTAACGACGGAAAACGTCGGCAGCTGGAAATACCGACCGAAGTTCCGTGTACACAGCTTTAACCACGGATCCGTGCGAGGGCTAAGCTGGAAAAACGAATCCGCGGTGCCCTGAACGGTCTTGTCGATCAGACAGGGACTTACGGGTCAGTAAAAGCGATGACGATTCGATTACGAACTTTCGTGCATGTGTCGTGATTTTGATGCGAGAGACCGTAAAACGGAGCGAGATAACGATGTAAACAGATCGCTGCGAAGATAACGTTAAAAGCAAAGAACAAAGAAGACCGGGAAGATGCTGATTCGGGAGAGAAAACGGAGTGGCAGGTTGCAAAGATCAAAGATCTATGTCTCAATGCTGGATCTGGTAAATGTTTGCGTGTGTATTACGTTACAATGGGAGACGACTCCCCAACGACTGAATAGAAGCTGAGTACAAAACAACAAGAAAACTGTCTGAACAGAAATCCGATCTACCTCGTAGGCCAAAGCTTAGGCGCGGAAATGGTCAAGCTCTGAAGTCTATCGATCTTTTGAACGACAGGACCTGCTAACTGGGCAAGACGCCTCCGCGTTTCCTGTTCTGCTTCTTTGCTTCGAGTGGATCTGTTGTTCGGGCTTGGGCCTGCGGCGGTCGTCAAGAGGTTGCT
>MNCI01002736.1:547156-617207 GCA_015680685.1 Gnetum montanum | reverse complement strand
ATCGACACATGATTTGATGTGTCGACACATATGCATCAACATAGTATCTAGTCTTACCTATATAAATGCATGCACCTACCACATTTATGAAATTCATTCATTTATAGCTTCACCAAAATTTTTCAATTTGTTTATTTGAGAGTTAGAATACTTTCTAAGTGATCGTAGTGGGACTTGAGAAGTGTACGAATCTTTATTCGAGCACTAATGTACCTGGACACCCCAGTGTGAACGACAATAAAGATGAGCTTTCTTAATAAACCTTGTAGTACTTGGACTTAGCTTAATATTTTCTTAATGCATTTACTATTCATGTGATTTAATTCAATGCATTTAATTACTTAATTAATAGCAAGCAATTAACACACATAAGTATGACCATCTCGAGCATACATTAATGCTTGGTAATCCCAGTAGTGCTTACACTTGATAACTTAGTAGTGTTATAACATGTTTAGGATGTGTACGGTGGATGGGAATGGATGCTTATATTAGGATTATTTAAGGCATTAATTAGTTCTTAGATTAATTATAGATTTAATTACTTTATTTTCTACACTTAGGCAAATTAAAGGAAAAATATAAAAGTTATACAAATCATGTGCCTCAGTTACCCTTAACCATACCCTTGTGCCTCACAAGTGGAACTGGGAAGACAACAATCGCGTCCTTGAAATTCGCTACCTAGTTCTAGTGTACTTAGAGAGCTAAAGTCTATGGAATTCAACTAGATCACTTAGTGAATGCTGGTGATTCATATGGTTGGATGTGGGGATTGCTTGCTACTCATCAATTATTATTCTCATGTGATTATACAAATACTTTATTCATGGAGTGTTTTGGATCCTAACCTTACCTAAACTATAGTACTTGTTACTTTTTGTCATTAAATTAGAATTTAGAGTTTAGTTTTAATTATAATTAAATATTTCATTAATTAGATTTGCTAGGAAAGTACCTAATGATGATGTCCTACTTAGAATATGACCTTATCAATGTGTTTGAGATGTTTGATAAGCTTAGTTTTGACCCTTGGTTCACTAGAATTAGAGTTACAATTCTTAGGATATCACATTTTAAAATTTCTAAAAATTTTATAAAATTTTTGGCATTTGAAATGTGTGACTATGATAAGAAATGCTTAGATATGATTTTCAGATATGGATGTATAATTCATTTTATAAGGATTTCATAAGTTCAAGTGGAATTTGATTTGGAGTCCATGTGTCGCTATTATGAGTCTTTGAACACTAAAGGTATTAGTTAGGAGAAAAAGACAAGAAATAAATTTATGAAAATTCTTATGATAAAAAAATTAATTAAAAATGAAAATTTAAAAAGTAATGTGGTAAAAGCATAGAAGAAGAAATGTAAATACTTTTCAAAGTCTAAAAAGTAAACATAAGTATAACATATGTTATACTTATAACATAATTTATATTTATCACCATCTCCTATCACCATGCGTTGTGCTTTAGGTTTTTCCATTTTCAAAAATAGAAACCATTTTCTGTCTTTTTTTCTTCATTTTGAAGTCAATTTCATCCTAGTTGCTTTCATTCTAAGCTTGTCTCTTCTAGTTCTAAATATGGACTAAGCCCACGTATCATGCTACATATGATTCTTTAACTTATAAATAAATTTTACTTTGCTTTTGGTTGGTAGATGGTTTTTGTTATGCTAATTTAAAGCAAAGTAAAAACTAATCTAGGGTGTTTTGGATGAGAAACAAAGCCAATTGGAATATTTTGAAAGCCCTACCAACATTGTAAGGAAGTTTAGTTTATTTTCCTATCCATGTAGCTATGCTATTTTATTATGGATTTTTTATTCTTTTTTTCTCTGTTTCATGGTTGCTCATTGTTCTTTTATGATTTTAATTATTATGTCAAGACTGCCAAATTTTTGTTATTTCAAACTTGTTTTTATATGGAGATTTATTTTGTAATACTGTATATATTCTTTTCTATCTTTTGTTAAATTTCTAGAATATGTAGAAACTTTGTCCAACTTGCTTCTTTAATATTTTATGATTATTTCTGATTAGGCTTTACATAAAATGAGATTTTGCGAGAATTTTGGTGGAATTTTGGCTATTGTGGACTTTTGGTTATTTTTTAAATCTTTTGGATTTTTGGAATATAATATATATATATATATATATATATGATCAGTATTGCTTAGTTGGTAGTGGAATCCATGAATCTTTTATGCATACAACAGTTGAGTGTTCCTTAGTGGGAGTCACCATATAAAAACAAAGGCTTGGATGGATTTTCTACCTTGGATTTTGACTCATAAGTTCATGTAAGGTTGGGAAACTAGTTGAGCCTATAGCACTAAGTAGTTGAGTATAGTAGTGTGTGGTAAGCCCTCATTAAGATCTATCCTTCCAATGACATCTGTGGCTTGGTTGTTATGAATGTTAGTAGTGAGGTTATTTCAAGACATGTCTGTTTATTCCTTTAGTAGTGAAGGTATCCAAGATGTATGTTTCAAAGATACCTAAATCAAATATATAACCTTTGGATTTTTGTAACAACTTTGAATATTAAATAATTAATAAGATAATCCAATGTTAGTAGCGGTGTTATTCCAAGACTTATCGATATATTCTTTTGGCAATGAGGGTAACCATGATTTATTCTTTGAAGATTCTAAGATAAAATATAAAATATTTAGATTTTTGAAAAATTTGTAGCTTATCTAGACTTTAATAATTTTTTCAATATTTAATTAGAGGTTACTGAAGCGTATTTTTGTTGGCTCCGATATCAAATATCTAATATCAAAGCCCTGATCAAATACCCGATATCAAGGCCCAAGAAGCGATGTTAGATATATGATATTACAAGATGTGTGTTAGCCTATAAATATAGTGCTTGAGTACATGATTTGGGCATAAGTTTTATCATTTCATAGTAGAGTTCTTACAGTTTCTTTTCTTTAGAGTTAGAATATTTTCCTAAGTGCCTACAATAGGAGTCATTGAGTGTATGGATCTTTATTCAAGCAATGTTGTACTTAAGCATGCAGTGGGTGCAACAATAAGACATGCTTTTTGATAAACCATGTAGCACCTTAGCTAGATTAATTATTTCATTTATGCATTTAATATTTTATGTAATTTTATTTAATGCTTCCAATTAATTAAGCTACATTAAGCTAAGCGAAATTAGCTAAGTTAAACAATAATAAATTAAGCACATAAGTACAACTACTTTAAGCTTGCACATGACACTTGGTAATCCCAACAATGCTTAATGTTTGATAACCCAACAATGTTATATGTGTTTAGGATGTGTACAAAAAGTGGAATTAGATGCTTATGTTAGAATTAGTTAGAGATTAATGAGTTAGTTAGATTAAATTAGCCATTAAATTAGTTCATTCCTTTATTTTAGGCACCAAGAAAACAAACATAAAAAATGATAAAAAATCAAATGTCTCAGTTGCACTTAACCATACCTTTGTATTTCATAAGTGTAACTAGAAAGAAAATGATTGTAACAATTAGATTTCACTTCCTAAAACCAGTGTACTTGAAGACTTAAGGTCTATGAAATTTGACTAGATTGCACATGAATGCTCATGATTGGTGCCATTGCTGAGGACCTTTTGTTTATTATGTGTGTTATCTAGGACTTAGTGAAAAATTATTTAATATCATTGAAATGAACCCTAAAGTCATATCATACATCAAAATAACTACAACAATTATAAGAAAGCACACTGCATTTCTTGTTTTCTAATACAAGATGTCTTCTTCGCATAGGAGTGATTCTCCATCCAAGTCTAATAGGGTAAATTAGTAGGTGCCCCAGCAATACAAAGTAATATATGCTTCTCTTGATGAGTATGTATCCAATTTCACCTTCGTCCTACACTAGGATGAACTATTGTGGTGGTGAGACATGGAGGGCAACATTGTGTTGCCACATGATCAATCCATTCCTATGATGCTCCAACAAACTCTTATGTGGTTGGGCATCCAAGGGCTTCATGTTGAATATGTTGTGTAGGATAGTGGCGCTAGGGATTATCATTCCACTAATGGACAATGTTTGAGGGATCGACAGCTAGAGAAGCACTACAAGTTTGCAAAGGAGAAGTGGTCCAATGATTTCCCATTCCTAATGTACCAAAAAGATGATGCCAACTTATTTTCATACAGAGAGACTCCTCTTTTTGACTTTGGTGAAGGAGGTCAAAACCAAAACATGTAATCTATAATACATAATCCTAGTTTTGGCAAGAATGGATTCCATGACAAAAGGGAATTCAAAGACGAGAGTCATTGCAAGGATATAGGTAAGTAGCATCATCATGCTTGTAGCTGCAACCATTGAAGAGGAGATAATAGGCACTATGATGGTGCTAGTCCTCCTTCCTCTTCATCTTCATTGTCATCTTCTTTGTCTTTTGGCTTTGAATAAAACCTTAAGGAATGCAATTGTGATGGAGGTGATAGATGGGACCAAGATGATTATAGGGACCATTAGAAAAGTCAAGATCTAGGGTAGTAGAGGGCATCATAGGCACCAGGATCATGGCTATGATGAGCCTTTGCTTGCCACCTAAAGCATGCTAAACATTGTAGAGGCGGTGAAAATTTCTACAAGGCACATAAAGGAGAGTCAGATTAAGAGGCTAGACATCAATAATATCTCCAAATTCAAAGGGAAATATAACTCAAATCCATAGAACCATCTGTAGGCCTTTGACAATGCATGTGCATTGCAAAATGTGAAGAATGATTGGAAAAAGCTTAAGCTATACCCAAGGACACTCATTAAGGAAGTAGAGAGTTGGTGCTAGTCCGTAGAATTGAAATCCATAAGATAGTGGAGTACAATGCTCAAATTGTACAATGAAAAATATCATACATACTCCCAAGTGTCTAACTTGAGGAGGTAGATCTAAGGATGGAAACAAAAAACACATGAACCCTTTGATGTATCCATGGGCTAATACTATTCTCTATTGCATAGATGTCCTGGCCATGATTATTCTCAACAAGAGTAACTTTATGAGCTCTAATCAGAAACAAGTAGAACTCTTGGAGTCTATGCCCAAGGGCAATTATCATAGTTAAGAGCCCATCAGATCCAATGAGTAATCAAGTAGGTAGCAAAGAAAGAAGGCTAGTTGATGAAATGTGAAAGTGCATAAGAATACAACTAAGATCCCTCCTTTCGCAAGAGGGAGGTTCGATTTTGTGATAGTGAGGAAGAATCATCACTTGATGAGGTGATGAATCAGAAAACCTTGTTGATTTAAAAAATTTCCTCTAAAATTTTGGTTAAGATAGATTAGTTGTGGGACTCTATGAATAGCAGATTTTAAGCTATTTCAAAAATTGTTGAAGAGATTAAAGAACAAAGTAGCAATTGTGACTACAGGAGGCAAAAGGAAATCAAATGTGCTAATCAAAGGGGTAAGTCCAAGATTGCTATTGTAGAGGAAATTGCAAAAACTAAATTAGATGATGATGGTGAATGTGACATCTACCAATATGAACATCCTAAGGAATGTTACCTCATTGTATCACACTTATAGGACTCTGGGATGTATGCTCTAAATCCACAACTAGAAAAAAGACAAACACACAAAAGATTGCCTTATCCTCAACATAATCCTAGGTAGTTCCATTAGCAATAACAATATTATCCAACTGGAACTTCACCATAATTGTACAAGTAGAATCAACAGTGGTAACAACCATAGTCATGGGCATTGCCACCACCAAGGCAGAGTACTCTTACAGACTACTAGATCCATATGAGTAGCATGTTTAGCAACCCCTATCTCCATGTGACTCTTCCAATCATGTTTCTCATTTCCAACATCACTACTACCCTCCCAAATACTATAGAACTCATTCTCCACATTTCATGAGGGATATCATATTCCATCCTTATCCTCCTCTTGTTCCTACACTTGTTCTTCCACCATCAACATAGCTATTGCCTGGTCCATTCATGGAAGGTGAAATTCCAACTGAGCCATAGCAATGCAATGTTTCCAGGGTTGTCAATCTAAAATTGGTTAATCAACCAAGTGGTTTAGAATGTCATGCTCATTAAAAACCTTTCTTTTGACCCAATAGACCAACTAAACCCTCACATACACATGTGATTGACAACCTTGCTTCTCTATCTTCCTTTGCATCTAATCCATTTGAGTCCCCTTCAAACCAAATACTATCCAAAATGCATATTTTTATGGTTACTCATGTTGTATCTAATTGGATTTGGGTTGGAAACCTTCTCAGGAAATTAGCTGATCCTGGGAGCCCTCTTATCTATTTACAGATTAATGGGAATGAACCATGTAAAGCTCTTCTTAATTTAGGTTCTGGTGTTAACTTGATTTCTCATGAGATGTATGCTACTTGAAATCTGTCACCTCTCAAGAAGAGCAATATTGAATTAGAATTGTTAGACTAATCCATTACTATTCCATTGGGACTGGTAAAATACATTGTGACCATTGTCTATGGGTGGTCTTATCCTAATGATTTCCTAGTAATCAAGGTTAAGAACTATAAGGTGGACTTCCCAATCATTATGGGAAGGGCATGGCTATGCATTGTTGATGCAAGAATTGGCATTAGAGATCTTTCCCTAGAAATATTTAAGGAAAATGCACTTGGAAAGATTGAGAAGAAGCAAATTCCATGCATCATGTATAGTGATACAAGGTGCAATTGCATGCAAAAACTTTAGTTAGTGAATTGAAAATCTATTTTCATATGCAGGTAGTATGCACATGAAGTAGATATTCAAAGGTATCTATACGTAGCAGCCACAAAACAAGAGGGCACCCAGTGGTTGACCCCTATTTTTGAAAGTAGCACAATATCCATGGAACCTACTGAGAGCCTAACATGCGCTTATGTCATAGGCATGGATGAACTAGAGCAATTTCATCACCAACTCTCTGATAATAAAAATGATGATACCAATTGGGGAGAGTTGGAGATCTATAAAAATTTTAAACAAGAGCCCCTTGAGTTAAAACTTTACCTGTTGGCATGGAATATGCATTCTTGAGAAATGGGAAGCTAGTAATAATTAATTCAAATATTACTCCAAAAAAAATAGATGCTATTGAATGTGGTTAAAAAATGATCAACAGACTTTTCTTGGTCATATCCTAAACTCACAGGGATTGATCCTAGGATATGCCAGCATCATATCTACATAGACCTAGTCGTGAAGCTAAAGAGGTAGCCATAGCGGCAATTGAATCCCAAATTGAAGTAGATCATCAAAGAGGAAATCAAAAAACTCCTTAAGGTGGGGTTTATCTATTACATTGCAAATAGTTAGTGGGTTAGCCCACTCATGATTATGCCAAAGAAAGGGGCAAGTGGTGGGTTTGCATCGATTTTTGACTATTGAACATGAAAACATTCAAAGATCATTTTTTGTTGCCATTCGTTGATCAGGTGTTGGACACCATATTTTGGCATTGATATTACAGTTTTATAGATGGCTATAGTGGCTATAACCAAATCCATATTGCACTAGAAGACTAGGCCAAAATAACATTCACGAGTTCCTGGGGGGACCTTTGCATATCATAGGATGCCTTTTGGTCTGTGCAACACTCCTGCTACTTTTCAACATTTGGTCTTAAGAATCTTTTAGTAGCAAATTAATAGCAAAGTAAAAGTCTTTATGGATAACTTCTCCACTTATGGTGCTACATTTAAGCAAGCCTTGGACTACCTTGAGAAATTACTCAAAAGATGTGTGGAAACAAACATGTAGCTTAATTGGAAATAAAGCCATCTCATGGTACAAGAAGGCATTATATTTGGGCATATAATTTTTCAAGAAGGAATCAAGGTAGACCCCAAAAAGATAAGATTCAACCAGAAACTATAAAAGATGTTTGATCATTTCTTGGATACACTAGTTACTATTAGTGATTTATAGAGAATTTTTCTAATACTATGAAATCATTGGTCAAGCTAACAAAGAAAGATGATCCCTTCATCTAGACCAAGGAATGTAAAATGACATTCCATAGCCTCAAGAAGAAGCTCATAGAGACTCCAATTCTATGAGCACCTGACTGGTTTAGACCATTTCATATCATGATAGATGCATCTAATTACACCTTGGGAGTTGTGCCTACATAGTTGGATGACAAGAAAAACCCATATTACATTCATTATGCAAGTCAAAGCATTGTGAATGCATAGCTAAACTACACCACCACAGAAAAAGAGTTGATGGTGGTGATGTATGCTCTAGAAACGTTTAGGAACTATGTGCTTAGATACAAAGTGTTCATGCACACTAATCATAGTGTCATTTGCTTCCTTATGAATAAGCCAATGGTGATCCCTCATGTCATATGGTTGCTAGTGATCTTACAAGAATCTGATTTTATGATGGTAGATTGAAAGGAGATTGAGAATGTGATCATTAACCACTTATCTTAGTTACAATGGGACAACAAAGAGGAGGAAAGCCCACTGTCTAATCAATTTCCTGATGAACTCCTCTTTGTCAGGGATATACTTGAATAATTGCCCACTAAGCCTAAATGGTATGATGGTATTCTTACCTATCTTCTCACTCAAGGAATGCCACAAGAGTTGGACCACCGGAAGAAATAATAGTTTCTTTATTAGGTAAAATACTTCATAGAGATCAATAGGCACATGTACAAAGTGTGTGTTGATGACCTAGTTCATTGGTGTATCCTTGATGCTGATTAGTTGTGTGTTCTCCAGGATGCTCATGAGGGCCCTTGTGAGGGCCACTATTCTAGGAGATACATGACCATTAAAATCTTGATGGTAGGTTATTATTAGCCAACACTTTTTAGAGATGTGCATCAATTTATCCACTCTTGTGAACATTGCCAATGAGATGGTGGAATGATTGCTCAAATGAAGAAATCTCAGCAATGGATTTAACCACTAAAATATT
This sequence comes from Gnetum montanum, assembly GCA_015680685.1. NCBI lineage: Eukaryota > Viridiplantae > Streptophyta > Gnetopsida > Gnetales > Gnetaceae > Gnetum > Gnetum montanum. Next base: position 608,256 of record MNCI01002736.1, on the reverse strand, counting down.
TTGACATCTAGGGCATTGACTTCATGGGTCCCATCATGCCCATGTCAAATGGAAAGATGTACATCAATCATTATTGACTATTGTATGAAATGGGTAGAAGTAGTAGCTGTCACTAACTGTACATCTTCTACTACTGCTTGATTCGTATAATAGAATGTTGTAAACAAGTTTGGTATGCCATGTGCATTAATTTCTAATAATGGAATCCACTCTATGGGCACTACCTTTTAGAATATCATGCAACACTTGGGGGTTGAGCATACATTATAAAAACCTTATCATCTCCAAGCCAAAGGTCAAGCTAAGGTTACAAGTAGGGAAATCACTAAGATCTTAATAAGAACAATTAGCAAATATAGGAGAGGCTAGAGCATAAAACTCAACGATGCCCTCTAGGCCTACTGCTCAACATGGAATCTCCCTATAGGCTACTCCCCCTATGAGCTAGTGTACGAAAAATTACCAACTCTTCCTATTCAATTCAAGCTTCATACACTGTCAATAGCGTGTGACCTTAACCTTGACTTAAGTCTAGCACAAAAAGAAAGATTTATGAATCTCACCCTACTAGGCAAGAATCTCACCTTAGTAGCCCTATGATCTAATGAGTTTTGCAAGGCATTTAACAAAAAATGCCATGACCTTAGAATTAGGAAAATCAAATTTCAACTGGGAAATAAGGTCCTCTACTGGAACCCCACACATGTACCTCAAGGAAATAAGTTCCAAACATTGTGGGAAGGACCTTATATCATTTACAAAACTTTTTCTTCTATGGCCATGTTGATCTACAAACTTAAGAGCCCAAACAAAAAGTAACTAGTCAAGACACAACAAGTCAAACCTTTCCATGAGCCTAAGCAAGCCAGTGCAACAAACACCTCATCAAATGGATAACCATGCTCAATCTTCTAGATCTCCTTCTTTCAACTTAAGCATGGAGGAGATGGCCATCCATGCTAACTATATAAGTGGCTTCTCAATTTTTCATCTTTTTATTTTACACATTGTTATTTTTACAATGTTTTGTTTTATTCCTTCTTTATCTTGCACCTTTTTGTTTTTATATTATTAATTTTTTCCACTTTTTATTTTACAACATCATTAGTACATTTTATTTTTCTTAAATATTTTACAATTTCTTGTCTATTTTTCTTTATTTTGGTGTGATTTTCTTATTTTTGTTTTAATAATAATGTACCTTATTGCCAACTAGGTATAGTGTGGTTTGTTTGATGTGGGCATGTGCTATCCAATTATTTTATTGTTGGTGTCTAAATTATAGCTTTGAATTTTATTATTGATAACTAGGACATGGTTTTTTTTCATGAAACAAGCAATGAGTTCATGACATCTACCCATCCACAAACTCTATGATTTTCTTTGTTTTGGAAGTATGAGGTCCCCTTTTCATTAATAAAATTTTAACAAACTTGTGAACTTGGTAGTTTTCAGACTTGGAAAGGATTCAAAGGTGTGAATAGGGTGTGACTTCAAGGGGACTTGGTACTCTTTGTGCCTTTTTGCATACTTGGGTGCATGTGTGTTTTCATGGATTTTTTACCATTCCATGTTGAATAATAACAAGTTGAATAAGTATTTGCATGGTGTGGTTTCCATTTCAAAAAATAAAAATAAAAAATAAAAAAAGCAATAAGAATTCAAAGCACATCCCTTAGACAAAATAAATGGATTACAAGCATTGGTTATGGGACTAGAAAGACATGTTATCCATGCTTGAAGGTCCCCTCTAACTAAGGCCCTTTCTCACTTTGTGCTTCTCTTTTCTTCTTAAAATAAGGAACAATGGTTGTTCTATGGAAGCACTCTTATGTCTTGAGGGGGTGGACCAATTTTAGAGTGATGATGCAAAGTCATTAAACATGGTTGATTTGTCTAGACTAACGATGGATTTTATCAGGTCACCTAACCATAAAATTCACAAGGGACTTCATGTGACCTTAATTGAGAACTCCATTCCATGTTCTCTCTCATCCATCTATTCTTTCCATCTCTCACCTCATTGCCAATGTTCATAGTCTTGTTCAATGTCTTGGTTTGATGTGTCAAAATTCTTAAGTAGTTTCTTCTGGGTTTTTGTACTTAACTTTTTGTAACCTTTAGTCATTCATGGGACCCATGGACTCTTTGGTTTAAGGATATGTAAGGGTAACAAGGGGCATGTGCCTGCTTGCATACCTTTTAGATGGGTTAGTTAAGTTCTTTATCCTTAGATATTCTCACAATTAAATCCTTTTGCATGCCCCATCAATGACATCCAATTGTGTGCATCTTCATAATGTTTTTCAATGAAATCCTATTTTTTGTTGTTATTGTGAATTATTTAATCCTCTTAAAGTATTTCATTGCATTTGGGCTTTTCAAAATTTAATAATGGACCATTTATCCATTTTACCCTATTTTTCAGTCTTCCTGCTAGCACTATTGAAGGAATCAATCCACCATAATCACAACCTAGTTGAGTGTAACTACCAACAAGACAAGTTATCTAAAGGCTATATGTTACACATTGCACACTAATCTATGATTTTGTTGTGGTTGCAGTTGGAAGCATGGATTGGAAGCAAGACTAACTTCACCAAGGAAGAAGCGGCAGCATCATGCGATGAGGACGCTTCATGATCATTGAATCTTCTCCCTCACTCTTCAGTTGCCAGAGGACTTGCATGTTAGTTTTGGCCAGGGTGTTCAATTCTATTATCATGAACATCCAATTTTGTAAAAGATCGTAAATCCATATACTTGGGCACTTAGAATTTGTTTGTTCCATCTAAGTTAGTTTGCATGTCAATCAGTAATTCCATACCTTTCGAATATTTTGTAAGGGGCTTGTTCCTCCTTTTGTTCACTTGACAAAAAGTTTTCATTTAGTTGTGGGGGTATGATGAAGTGTATTTTTTTCAACTCCAATTTTATATACCTAATATGGGGGCCCAAAAAGAAATGTCAGATATTTGATATCAAAGGATTTGTGCCAACCTATAAATATAGTGTTTGGGAACACAATTTGGGCATAAGTTTTGTCATAACATAACAAAAATCTTGTAGTTTCTTTTCTCTAGACTTAGAATATTTTCCCAAGTTCCCATAGCAAGAGCCATTGAGTGCAAAAATCTTTATTTGAGCAATGTTGTACCTAAGCACAATACTATATGCGGCAATACAGATGAGCTTTCTAAATCTTGTAGCACCTTGGATAGATTAATTATTTTATTTATGCATTTAATGTTTTGCATAATTTTATTTAATGCTTCTAAGTAATTAAGGTAAATTAAGTTAATTTGTGTTAGCTAACTTAAAAAACAATAAATTAATCACATAGGTATGACCACTTCGAGCTTGCACATGATGCTTGGTAATCCTAGCAACGTTTAACATTTGGTAACTTAGCAACGTTATACATGTTTAGGATGTGTATGGAAAGTGAGACTAGATTCTTATGTTAGAATTAGTTAGAGATTAATGAGTTAGATTAAATTAGCCATTAAATTACATCATTCCTTTATTTTAAGCACCAAGAACATAAACCTAAAAATATCCATCTTCCCACCCAAACCCTTATAGATACTATGTTCAAAAACTTGATTCTCTGAATGGTTTAACTACCCATGTCTCAACATGCTACTACTATCCTCCTAAATATCAACAAATTGCAACATCTCGTATGGGATCACCATCCCATACCTCTCATCATTTTTCACATCCTTAATAATCTCATACTTCCCTCCAACATCTATCACCACCAGTAATGCAAAAGGTATTGGCACCACAACCTTAACAGAAGAATGCTACTCATACCATGAACATACAAGTGAATGATAACGTTAGTAGATATGAGCATAAGTCTCAAAAACATCCTTTCTTTAAGATAGTTCCCACACATGTGAATAAAACTAGTAGGCCTACTAACTTATCAATCCTAGCACATGGCCAATCTAGTGCAAACTCCTTCCTCACAAAAATAGTATCTCCTAATCCTATGCAAAAGACAACACTCATTATTACTCCAATACAAAACATAAAAGATGAACCTATCACTATGGAGAGAGAAAAAATTCCATGCATTAATAATAATATTAAAAAGTGCAATTGCAAGCTAAAAGTTTAAAGTGATAACATGATCCTTATACCAATCCATGACAAACTTGAAAAACATGTGTGTAAAACTATGTCTACATTAGAGTCACTAAACCAAAAGACACTTAGTGGCTAAAAAATTAGAATACTAAATAGTTGAAAAGACACATGGAAACATCTAATCCACTTTTTAGTTTTAGTCCTCAGAAAATGAGCCAAACAAAAAACTTAGAGAAGGACATGTTACACTCTAACTATACACCAAAAGAAGATGTTAAACAAGGAGATCTAAGAACTAAAATAGAAAATAAAAAAGAAAACATATCTAGACCCTCTAAAAGGAAAACACCTTCTAGTACAGCTGAATACATGTCTCCAAATGATTGAAACCTAACTACCATCAATGTTACATGTGCTAACAAGTGAAAACTTAAATCACTAAAGATGATAAATGAAAAAATTATGGTCCATAACTAAGGGAATATGTGGTCCATTTTTTGAATGCTCATCCATAAGTTTATGCATGGGGAATATACTCCATCTTGAATCAAGAAATGATAAGTGCATTTTCACTCTTTGTTTTATAATTTTTTATCATTTTCCTATTTCTTCAATTTTTTTTATTCTTAATACATTTTCTATTGCTTATTATTTTTCTTTTCTTGAGTCATTTCCTTTTTTTTTGGGTAGATATTTCTTATGTTTTTGTTAATAATATTGTCATTCATGATGTAGAAGTCAATGTCATGTGCTGGGTCTTTGTCCTATGCTATCAAGATAATTGGATAAATAATTATGTAAAATAGTGAGACCACATCATCCATCTCTCTAATTCTATAAATAAGAGGTATTTATAATTAAAGAAATATGATTCTTCTTATATGAAACTAAAATTAAGTAGTAATTATTATGTCTTAAAGAAGGAGGGAAAGATTAAGTGGGAATGGAAAAGGATGCGACCTCAAAGGTATTTGTTGGGTTCTTTTCTTGACTTTCTTTTTTAGGCCTATGATTCCTCATGGAACATATCATCACTCCTATTATCAACCATAAAGGAAGTATGTTCTTGTAAGGTGTGTTTTCCCAAAAAAGAAAAAAAAAGATAGAAAAAAAGAAAAAAAAGGAAGAAATAATAACAACAAACAAACAAAAACCAAGGGGAACTCAATGCAAACCTCTTTAAAAATCTATTAGGATACAAACACTAATTATGAGGCTAGAGTGATTTTTTACCCTTGCTTGAAGGCATCACTCTAACTAAGGTCTAGAATTTCTTCCTTAATAATCTCTAGAAACTACTACCTTCTTCTCTTTTCTTCTCTATTTGGAGTGACGCTCCTTGTATATGGTTATTGTGAACTCATGATGGTAGGTAGGGAGGGACACATTAATGTATGATCACTATTAATGATATGGGCTTGGACTAAAACTTGGACAGATAAGTATGATGATCATCTTAATTACAACTAACATAAGAACCTATCATAGACATGGTAACATGCCTCATGTTCTGATCTCTACAATCCCTTTTCATCTCATTATTCATTGCAATGTTGCATGCAATTATGAGCCTAATCATTTTGCATATTATAGTGTAAGATCCTAATTGCTGAGTGATGAGGTACCCCTATGCCCCACTATACAAATCACTAAAGCATTCACATATGATCCGGTCAAATTCCGTGGACCTATAGTTCTCTAGTGCACTAGTTCCTCTAGGAAGTGAAATGGGCATTGAGAATGTTCATTGTCTTCCCAACTACACTTGTGAAGCTCAAGGGTATGGTTTAAGTGTAATTAAGATACATGATTTTTTTTATTTTTTATTTTATAAGTTTAGTCACCTACAACAAGAACGAAAGGTAGAATAATTTAAGATCTAACTCATTCACTACCTAGCTAGCCTAACACAAGTACCTGTACTATTTTTCTAGACATATCTTGAACACATACAGTGCTACTCGGTTACCAAATGTTAACCATTGCTAGGTTACCAAGCACTATATGTATGCTTGAAGTGGTCATGCTTGTGTTCATTAACAACTAGAAATTAATTGCTTAATTTAAATGCACTAAAGTAAGTGCATGAAAGTAAAGTGCATTAAACAAAACATTAATCTATTCTCAATGCTATAAGGATTATCAAAAGAGTTCATTTTTATTCTAGTGATACTATTATGCTTAGGTACATCAGTGTTCGAACAAAGATCTGTACACACTTAGACTTCTATTGCGAGCACTTAGAAAATATTCTAACTCTAGAGAACACAAAATGCAAGAGCTTTACTACTCTATGATAAAAAATAATGAAAACTATCTCAAAATTGTGAGTCCAAGTACTATATTTATAGGCTGGCATATCTCTGTGATATCGGATATTCGATATCATGTTCTGGACTCCGACATTAGGTAGTCGATGTCATGGCTCCAATATCAGGTAGTTGATATCCAAGAATGTCATAACATGACTCATCATACCCCCGTGACTGAATGAAAACTGATCCTTGAATGAAGAAGAGGAGGAATAAGTTCCTTACAAAATATTAGGAAGGTATGGGATTATTAACTAACATACAAACTGACTCTGATGGAACAAACAAACTCTAAGTGCCCAAGTGTATGGAGTTACAATCTTTTGCAAAATTAGGTGTTCATAATAAGAGAAGGGAACACCCTAAATAGAATTGACATCCACCCCTCTTGGTAGCTAAAGAGTGAGAGAGAAGAGCCAATGATCATGAATGGTCCTCATCATGTGGTAGTACCACATCATCCTTGGTGAAGATAGTCCCACTTCTAGTCCATGCTTCCTACTACAATCATAATAGAATCATAAATTAGTATGCAATGTGTAACACATAGCTGTTAAATGCCTTGTCTCATCAATGGTTACACTCAGCTAGGTTGTGATTTTGGTAGATTGATTCCTTTAGGAGTGTTAGCAAGAAGGCTAACAGATAGGGTAACAGAGATAAGTAGTCCATTAAATTTGAAAAATTTCTACATAAGAAAATATTTGAAGAGGATGTAAAAATTCACAATAATAAAAAGGAAAGTTCACTGAAAAATGTTGTGAAGATGTTCACAATTGGATGTCATTGATGAGGTAAACAAAAGGATTTGATTGTAAGAGTGTCTAAAGATAAAGAACTTAACTAACCCAACCAAAAGTTATGCAAGTGGATCCTCCCCAAAGTAGGCAAAGGCCTTTTATGCCCTTGCATAACTTCAGACTAAAGAGTTTGTGGGCTTCATGGATGATTAATGGTTACAAAAGATTAAGTACAAAATCCTAGAAGAAACTACCTAAGAATTTCAACACATCAATTCAAGACATTGAGCAAGAACATGAAATCGACAATGAGGTGAGACATGGAAAGCATAGGTGGATGAGAGAGTGTGGAATGGAGTTCTTAATTAAGGTCACATAAAGTCCCTTATGAATTTTATAGTTGAATGACTTGATAGGATCCATCATTAGTCTAAACCAAAACAAACCTTGTTTAGTGACTTCACATTACCATTCTAAGACCAGTCCATCTCCCTAAGACACAAGAGTGCTCCCACAAAACAAGGATCATTTCTTATTAGAGAAGAAAAGAGAAGTAGGAAGTGAGGAAGGGCCTTAATTAGAGGGGACCTTCAAGCATGGGTAACATGTCTTTCTAGTCCTATAACTAGTGTTTGTATCCCATTTATTTTGTCTAAGGGATGTGCTTTGAATTTCCATCATGTTTTTTGAAATGTGAACCACATCATGCAAAGACATATTCATTTATTGTATCTAATGGGTGTGCTTGGAATTCCCATCATTTTTTTTTCTAAAATGGAAACCACACCATGCAAAGATGTATTCATTTATTATTTCTAAGGGGTGTGCTTTGAATTTTCATATTTTTTTGATGCGAACCACACCATGTAAAGACATATTCAATTTCCTTTTATTATTCATCATGAAATGGTAAGAAATCCATGAAAACACACATGCACATAGGAAAATAGAAAGGCACAAAGAATATTGAATCCCCTTGAAGTCACACCTTGTTCAAACCTTTGAATCCTTTAAATTTTAGAAACTATCAAAGTCACAAATTTATTAAGGTTTTGTTAATGAAAAAGAAACTTCATGTTTCTAGAACAAGGAAAACCATAAAGTTTGTGGATGGGTGGATGTTGTGAACTCACTACCTGTTGCATGAAAAAGAAACCATGTCCTAATCATTTGTAACAAAATTCAAAGACAAAATATAGACATCATTAATCAAATAACAAAATAGTACATACACCATCAAGCAATGCATTACCACTGTACCTGACACTTATTAACAAAAAGTTAGAAAATCACACCAAAATAAGGTAAAATATAAAAGAAAGTGTAAAATATTCAAGAAATAGCAAATGTACTAATGATGGTGTAAAACAAAAATTAGAAAAGATTAATAACATGAAATCAAAAAGATGTAAAATAAAAAATGTGAAAAATAAAAAGATGAAAAACTGAGGAGCCAGTTATATGGTTAGCATGGATGGCCATCTTTCCCATGATTAAGTTGAAAGGAGGAGACCCAAAATATGAAGCGTGGTTATCCATCCAATGAGATGTTTGTTGTATTAGTTGGCTTATGCTTGTGGAAAGGTTTGATTTGTTGTATGTTGACCAGTTTTTTCTTGTCTAGGCTCTCAGGTTTGTAGATCATCATGGCCCTAGAAGAAAAAGTTTTGTAAATGATGTAAGGAACTTCCCACAATGTTTGGAGCTTATCTTGTTGAGGTACATGTGTGGGATTCTAGTAGAGAACCTTATCTCTTAGTTGAAATTTGACTTTTCTGATTTTAAGGCCATGCAACTTTTTGTTGTAGGCCTTGTGCAACTTGTTAAATGATAGGGCCACCAATTGATTTTTGTCTAGTAGGTTGAGATTTATTAGTCTTTCTTTTTGAGCTAGACTCAAGTCAAGGTCGAGATCATAGGCAGTTGAAAGTGTATGAAGCTTGAATTGAATAGGAAGTGTTAGTAATTTTTTGTACACAAGCTCATAGGGAGAATAGCCTGTAGGAAGTTTCCATGTTAAGTGGTAGGCCCAAAGGGCATCGGTGAGTTTTTTGCTCCAGTCTTTCCTATATTTACTAACAGTCGTCATTATAATCCTTATGATTTTCCTATTGGTAACCTCAACTTGACCATTAGCTTGGGGGTGGTAGGGTGTTGTGATTTTATGTTCAACCTCCAAGCATTAAATGAGCTTTTAATAAGTAATTCATGTAAAGTGAGTTTCATTATCAGAAATTAATGCATGTGGCACACCAAATATATTTACAACATTTTGTTGTACAAATTGAGCAATAGTAGATGTACAATCAATCAATGGTGGTTGCTGCTTCTTCTCATTTTGTACAATAATCAACGGTGACTATGATGTATGTCTTTCCATTTGACATGGACATGATGGAACCCATGAAATCAATGCCTCAGATGTTGAAGGATTCTAGTGGTTGAATCCATTATTGAGGTTCCTCCATTTGAGCAATCATTCCATCATCTTGTTCACATTGTTGACAAGAGTGAACATAATGGTAAGCATCCTTGAAGATTGTTAGCCAATAGTATCCTGCCATCAGGATTTTAATGGTCGTGCATCTCCTAGCATAGTGTCCTTCATAAGAACCTTCATGAGCATCTTGAAGAATGTGCAGTTGATCAGCATCAGGGATACATTAATGAGCCAGGCCATCGATGCACACCTTGTAGAGGTGTCCGTTGATCTCCATTTAGTGTTTTACCTAGTGAGGAAAATATTGTTTCTTTTAGTGGGCCAACCCTTGTGGCATCTCTTGGGTGAGAAGATAGGTGAGAATTCCATCATACCATGTAGGCTTATTGGACAATTATTTAGTTATAGCCCTAGCAAAGAGGAGTTCATCAAGAAACATATCAAATAGTGGCTTCTCTTCCTCTTTGTTATCCCATTGCAATCGAGACAAGTGATTAGCGACCACATTCTCAGTGCCCTTTCAATCTGCCATCGTAAGATCAAATTTCCTACAAGATCACTAGCCACCATATGAAACAGGGGCTTACCATTGGCTTGTTCATCAAAAAGTAGATGGCATTGTGATCCATGTGCACAAACACCTTTTATCCAAGCACATAATGCCTATACTTATTTAGAGTAAACACCACTATCATCAATTCTTTTTCTGTAGTGGTGTAGTTCAGTTGTGCATCCACAACGCTTCATTTGGCATAGTGGATGTAGTATGGATGTTTCTTATCATCCATCTACATAGGCATGACTTCCATGACATAATTTGATGCATCCATCATAACATGAAATGGTTTAGACCAATTAGGTGCATGTAGAATTGAAGTTTCTACAAGTTTCTCTTTCAATTGTTAGAATGCTTTTTCACATTTGATGGTCTAGACAATGAAGCATCTTTCTTTGTTAACTCCACCAACAACTTTGCAATCTTAGAGAAATTCTCTATGAATTGTCAGTAGTAGCCAATATGTCCAAGGAATGATAAAACATCTTTGATAGTTTTGAGTTGGCGAGATATTCCTTAGATAACCCTTATTTTCTCATGGTCTATCTCAATTCCTACTTGTGATATTCTATGCCCCAATACAATGCCTTCCTGGAACATTAGGTGACTTTTTTTCCAATTGAGTTGCAAGTTGGTTTCAACACATCATTGTAGCACTTACTGAGGGTGGTGCAGGGCTTGCTCAAATGTAGCTCCATAAGTGGAGAAGTCATTTATAAAGACTTTCACATAACTTTCGATTTGCTATTGAAAAATGCTCAGAACTAGACGTTGGAATGTAGCAGGAGGATTGCATAGACCAAATGGCATCTTGTGATATGCAAAAGTCCCCCAATGACTCATGAATGTTGTCTTCACCTAGTCCTATGGTGTAATTTGAATTTGGTTATAACCACTATAACCATCTAGAAAATAGTAGTAGCAATGCCCAGATATTGTGGCTAACACCTGATCAACAAATGGAAATGGAAAATTATCCTTGAATGTTGCCATATTCAATAGTTGAAAATCGATGCAGACCCACCACTTGCAATCCTTATTTGGTACAATCATGAGTAGACCAACTTCCCATTTTTAAAAAACACATATTCCATTTCACTCAGTAGAATTTTTAGTTCAAGGGGCTCTTGCTTAAAATTTTTAGGAATTTCCAACTCTCCCCAATAAGTATTATCATTTGCAGCATCAAAGAGTTGGTGATGAACTTACTCTAGTTCATCCATGCCTGTAACATATGTGCATGTTAGGCTCTTAGTCAATTCCATGCAAAGCATGTTGCTCTCATAAATGGTGGTCAGCCACTGGGTGCCCTCCTATTTTTTGGTTGCTATGCACAAACACCTTTGAATTTTTGCTTCTGGTAAACATTACTTGCATGTAGAGATAGATGCCCATTTCACAGCCTAGAGTTTTTGCAAATAATTACACCCTGTATCACTAGTCATGATGCATGAAACTCACTTCTTCTCAATCTTCTTGAATGCATTTTCTTTGGATATTTCCAAGGAAATATCTCTAATTCCCATTCTTGCATCAATGGTGCTAATCCATGCCCTTCCCATGATGATTGGGAAATCCTCTTTACAGTTCTCCACCTTGATCACTAGGAAATCAATAGAATAAGACCACTCACAGACAGTGATCATAATTTCTTCTACCAGTCTTCTACAATGTCTTCTTACATGTGGAGAATGAGTTCGATAATAATTAGAAGGGTGGTAGTGAAATTGGAAAGTAGAAATGTGACTGAAAGAGTCACATGGAGATAGGAGTTGCTAAATGTAGTACCCATATGAATTAGGTTGTCTATAAGATATTGCTACCTTGGTGATGCCATCACCCATGACCATGGTTGCTACCACTATTGATATTGCTCATATGGTTGCAGTGGAGTTTCACTTGGTTAATACAGTTGTTGCTAGTAGAACTACCTAAAATTACCTTAAGGATAAGATAATCTTCTGGATGTTTGCCTTTGTGTTAGTCATGGATCCAAAGCATACACCCCAGACTCCTATAAGTGTGACACGATGGGGTAACATCCCTTAGGATGTTCATACTGGTAGACATCACATCCACCATCATCATTTGATTCACTTCCCATAGCTTCTTCTATTATAGCAATTCTGCCCTTACCTTTTTGATAGGCACATTCAACTTTCTTGCACTTCCTGAGCTCACAATTACTACCTTATTCTTTAGACACCTTAGCAATTTTTAGGATAGCTTAAAATCTACTATCCATAAAGTCCCATAACTGATCAACCTTGGCTATAATTTTAGATTAAAACTTTTGGAGTGAAAAGGTTTTCTTATTCACCACCTCATTAGGTATGGATTCTTCCTCACCATCACACAATCGAACTTTTCTCTTATAAATGGAAGGATCACGATTATATTCTTCTGAACTTTCTCTTTTTCTTAACTCACTATCCTCTTTAGCTACTTACTTGATTATTATTTGTATCTGACGGGTACTTAATTCTGATAGTCATACTTGGGCATAGACACCAAGGGTTCTCCTTGTTTTTGATCGAAGCCCATCTACAGTATGGCAAAGTTGATCCAGTTGAGAATAATCATGGCTAGGACATTTGTGCATTAAGGCATAGTATCAGTCGATTGTGGCATCTAAGGGTTCGTGTGTCCCTTGTTTCCATCCTTGGATTTTCCCTCTTTAGCTGGACACTCTAGAGTATGTTTGATATTTATCATTAAATAATTCAAGCATGGTACTATATCATCTAATAGATTCCAGCTCTAAGGACCGGTACCAGTTCTCTGCTTCTTTGATGACCGTCCTTGAGAACAACTTAAGTTTTTGCCACTCATTCTATATGTTCTACAAGGCACATGTATCTTGAAAAGCTTGGAGATGATTCTATGAATCAGAGTTATATCCCCCTTTGAACCTAAGAATATTGTTCATGTCTAGCCTTTTGATTCAACTATCCTGCACATGCCTTGTTGGAATTTGTACTACCTTTGCAATATTGAGCATACTTTGGGTAAAAAGAAAAGGCTCATCGAGGCCATGATCATGGTGCCTACGATGCCCTCTACTACCCCTTCATTCATAGTGATGTGTCTCTCTTGAATGTCCACACCCTTGATCTTGTGTTTCTCAATGGTTCCTTCAATCATTTCGGTCCTGTTGGTTATTTTGGTCATCTCCATCGTGGTCTTGCCTATTGTGGTTACAATCAGAGATAGAAGAAAAAGAAGATGATGATGAAGGTGAAGAGGAAGGAGAACTAGCACCATCACGATGCTTGCTACCCCCTCTTTGGCTATCCTAACCATGATCATGATCTTGTTTCTTATCTACATTCCTACCTTGACTCGTCTCATTGGATCCTTCTTTGTTATTAGATCCATTTTTACTAGAACCAAGATTGTGAATTGTGGACCGTAGGTTTTGAATTTGACCTGCTTCACCAAAGTCAAAGAGAGAAATTTCACTAAATTAGAAAGCCCCAAAGAAGGGTTCCCCACCATATTTTTTGTATAGCAGGAATGAGGAATTATTAAATCCTTTTTCCTTCACAAATTCATGATGTTCTTCTAGCTATCAATTCCATAGATGTTGTGCCTCAGTGGGATGATAATCCTTAGCATCACTATCTTGCACAACATACTCAACATAAAGTTCCTAGAGATCCCATTGTATAAGCATTTGTTGGAGCATTGCAGAAATGGATTGATTGGGTGGTAACATAATGTTACCCTCCATGTCATGCCATTGCAACTGTTCATCCTAATGTAGAATGAAGGTGAAATGAGATACATACTCATCAAGATGAGCATATAACATTTGAGATTATTGAGGCACTAGCTAATGAGCTCCATCAAACTTGGGTGGAGAAGCACTTCTATGAGAAGAAGACATTTTCAATTAGATGATAAAAATGTAGTATGCTTTTAAATTTTTTTGTAGTAATTGTAAAATATGGTATAAATTTAAGGTTCATTCCAATGATTTGAATCATTTTACTAAATCTTAGATAGCACACGAAATAGCTAAAAGGTTCCTAGCAATGGTGCCAATGATGAGTAGTGAGGTACCCCTACATCCAACCATATGAATCACTAAGGCATTTACATGCAATCTGGTCAAATTCCATGGACCTATAGTTCTCTAGTATACTAGTTCCTTTAGAAAGTTAAATAAGCATTGAGAATGTTTGTTGTCTTCCCAACTACAATTGTGAAGCTCAAGGATATACTTTAAGTGTAATTGAGGTACATGATTTTTTTCATTTTATGTTTTATAAGTTTAGTCACCTACAACAAGAATGAAAGGTAGAGTAATTTAAAATCTAACTCATTCACTACCTAGCTAGCCTAACACAAGTACTCATCCCACTTTCCTAGACATATCCTGAACACATATAGTGTTGTTGGGTTACCAAATGTTAAGCATTGCTGGGTTACCAAGCACTATATGTATACTCGAAGTGATCATGCTTGTGTTCATTAATAACTAGAAATTAATTGCTTAATTTAAATGCATGAAAGTAAAGTGTGTTAAAGAAAACATTAATCTATTCTCAATGTTGTAAGGATTATAAAAGGGTTCCTTTCTATTCTCATCAAATTTCTATGCTCAGGTACATCAATGTTCGAACAAATATCCATACCCACTTAGACTCATGCTGCAGGCACTCAAAAAATGTTCTAGCTCTGGAGAACACAAACTGCAAGTATTTCGCTACTCTATGACAAAAATTCATGAAAAATATCTCAAAATCATGAGCCTAAGTGCTATATTTATAGGTTGATGTACATCTTGTGATATTGGATATCTAACATCGCTTCCTAGGCTTCAACATCAGGTATCTAATGTCCTGGCTTTGATATCGAGTATCTGATATCAGAGTGTATCAAAACATGATTCATCACTAACCAAGGTAATTGTATGTTTTTTGGAACAAAGGCATGATTTACATTTAACTATCATATGCCTCAAAGTGTACTAAACCATACACTTATCCTTCACTAGCTTTATGTGGGAAGATAATGGTCTCAAACATGACTCAGTTACTAGCATACCAACATTGTCTATCTATGGTGTAGCAATCAAAAATGTTGGCAGTTGGAATGGAATCTTAAAAGGTTTGCAAGTGCATAGCTTTAACCCTATGTCTATGTGAGGGCCTGCTACAGGTGAAGACGAGGTGCTCAAAATGGTCTTGTTGATCAAATAGGGACTTATGGAATGTAATGCCAAACAATGCTAAGTGTCAAGCATGGTGCTCATGGTGTCAATGTAGGTGAGCGTAGTCAAGGTTTTTAGTGCAAAATGAAGGTGTCAATACATAGTGGTATGTCAAAACAAACAAAAATACAAGTAAAATGCCAAAATGTGAGTAAAAAAATATTGAAAAATGCAAAGGGGAGAGAGCGAGAGAGAAAGTGGTACCACACCAAATGAGGTTGAGCATAGTTAACCTTAGAAGTGGTGAGTAGGTGTGTAGTGTATAGCAAGTGTAGTCACAGTCTTGTGGTGTCTAGGCTATAAAAACTAACATCCACCATGGTGTCTATGCCTACTAGGTTGGCCACCATGGTGTGCAGTGAATTGCAGTGGTCTATGGTATCCTGGGTGAGCTATGGTGGTGTGTGAATGCCTTAGCTTGTCAAAATGTCAAATGTGCTCTTAAAAATGCCAAATGCCAATAATGGCAACCTTCAAATTTGCCAACCCCTAAAACGTAGAGGGTTGGGGTATTTATAGGCCTAGGGTTCTCATGGAATGTAGATCAGTTACCACATGGCAGTGGGATGGTTAGGACTATGCTACACCTAACTACGCTCTTCATTGAAGCAAGTAGTGTTATGCTTTGGTGTGCTCCAATGACCTTTGTGAGATTTCCAGACTATGACTACGCTACCGACTACATGTTTGTAAGTGGAATAGGATTGCAATGTACCTAGAAAAATGGAAAAAAATACAACTTTAGAGACTATGTTGTCCACTGTTGAAAGTGGTGTCGAGTGTAGTTATAATTTTAGGATAAAAGGAGGTACAACAAAGATGCATTTTTGCTAACTATGCTCGCTAGAGATGTGTCAGAGCTGAGGTGAGTGCTAGTGCTACGTTGTGAAGGTCTTTGGAGGCTATTATGCATGACTGTGCTTGACTATGCTCTAGATTAGGGGAGAGCGTAGTCTAACACTTAGAAAAATTTTGTAGAAAAGTGGATGTGCGTTAACTACACTCTCCATGGGAGGCTGACTATGCTCCCAACTAGGATCGAGCATGGTCCTAGCACTCGAAGTTTTTTTACAAAATTTAGCTTTTAGTTGACTATGATTTAGTCTGGTAAAGAGCATAGTCTCAACACTTAGAAAATTTTTGCCCAAGCTATTTCTTCCATGCCAACTATGCTTGACTACGCTCCAATGTAGTGGACAGTGTAGTCTTGGCACTTAGAAAAATATGCAACTGTTGGCTTGACACTCAGAAAAATCTAGCAAAACTAGCCTTTGGTGTTGACTGTGCTCTCTACTGAGCTAACTACGCTCTAGTGTAGTGGAGAGCATAGTCCCAACACTTAGAAAATTTTGTAGCTTCTTGCTTCATGCTAACACTTAGGCAAAATTGTGAAAAATCAATCTTTGGAGCCGACTACACTCTCCATTATCTAACTACACTTTGGGGTAGTCAAGAGCATAGTCCTAACACTTAGAAATAATTTAGCTCATGTTGACACTTAGACAAATTTGCAATCAAGAAGCTATTATTCTTAAGAGTGCTATGGATAGTGGTATGCTGGGAGTAAATAATGTAGGTAATGTGCTAAGGGATAATAGGGGAGATGAAATGCAAATACGGAACCATGGTGTAAGATGCAAAGTTAGCACGACTGATGGCAACCATGGCACCAAAGTGGTTTGCCTCCAAGAAAAGTTGACCTCTCATTGGAGTTCTCATAAGAGATCCAAGGTGGATTTAGGGCCTGACCGACTATGAAATTGCAGCTCTGCTGATTTGCTTGGAGACATGGTTGTTTCCCTTTACTCATTTTTTTATTTTTTTCTTTCATACTTTTGTTTTTTGCTTTTTGTTGTGTGGTGAACCATCTTTGGGTTATGTGCTTTGGTTTGTGTGATTTATGTACTTTTGTTATGTCCACCTTGGGTTTTACAGTTTGGCTCACAGAGGATGCCATGTGATCACAAGGGCTTACAGTCTTGACTATGTGGGGGAATGCAAAAGTATGGAGGCATAGGGATGGGTGTAGGCCATAATGAGATAATAGGGATGTGCATTCTTGAGAGGCTCAACTAGTCCAATCATGCACATCAAAGTGATGTGGTGACTTGCTACTATGATGAGGTGCACCTCTACATGACTATCTAGGGGATTCATCCTACAAACACAACTCTGAGAAGACAAGAAAACCACAAAACATGCAAGGTAAATAAAATGTCAAGGGTGATAATGTTGCAAATGCTCCAAAAGCTATGTTGATGGCAATTGTTTGGACAGTTAGCAAAATGCCTAAGGGCGATTATGATGCAAATGCTCCAAAGGCCGAACAATTTGCATGTGTTTGAAAAAGCTAGAAAAATGGTGGGGGTGATGATGCTATAGGTGCTCAAAAGCCTACGCCAATGGCAAGCATTCATAAAGCTAGTAAAATATTGAGGGGTAATGATGCTATAGGTGCTTGAGAGGCCGCACTGATGATAGGAGCTCCATTTTGGAACTATAGTATCCTTGCCCATATGGTGCAGAAAAGTGGAGGAGAGGGAGGTTTGTAATTATTCTCTCACTTGTTCATGGAACTATGTGTGATTTATGGAAAACCTAATTTAAGGTCTTGGTAGACTGTGGTGTGCTAGTTTATAGTCATAGCGGATTGCTGCACTAGTTTACGATCATGGAAGACGAGTGCTATTGTGCCAGTTTAATGTCATGACCCAAGGATGAGTGCTATGCTAGTCTACCATCATGATGAACAAATGCTATTGTGCTAGTTTAACATCATGATGGACGAGAGGTTTGGATGTTAGTTTAATATTGTAGCAGATGGTTTGTGCCACTTTATAGTCATAGCAGATTTGTTGTGCCAGTTTATAGTCATAGAAAACTTACTGTTGTGCTAGTTTAACATTGTGACCCAAGGACAAGCTATTGTGTTAGTTTAACATCATGACCCAAGGACGAATGCTATGCTAGTTTAAGATTGTGATAGATGTATGATGCACCAATTTATAGTTGTAGTGGACTTACTATGCTAGTTTATAGTCATAGTAGACTTGTGTTTCACTAATTTAACATCATAGTGGATGTATTGGATTTGTGTTAGTTTAACATTGTAGCAAACAAGCTATGATAGTTTAATGTTGTGGCAAAAAATCAATGTTAGTTCAACATCATAGCAAATGAATGCTTACCTTATTTCATTGTTATGCGACATGCTAAGCATAGTATGGATTCAGGTACAAATGGTTCACTAGATTGGAAAATTTGTTACTGTCTTGATCAACAAGCTTGAACATTCCATTGTTGTATGCCTTAGTGACCAAGAAAGGTCCTTCCCAGTTGGTTGAGAATTTATCCATGGGTTCATACATGGCCTTGAGGACTAGGTTCCCTTTCTTGATTAAGCACTGGTGCTAGTTGTGATGGTGCTTTTTCCATTTCTTTTCTTGATACCATTTGATGCCACCAAGTGTCCACATGTGCTTCTCCTCTATTGAGTTAAAGTCTACGGTTCTCAACTCATTGTTCTAAGCTTTGTTAATGAAGTTTGAGAGGATCACCTAGAGCGATGGAACTTGCAATTCAAGGGGCAAAATTGCTTTAGATTCATAGATAAGACTATAATTTGTCTTACCTATTGTTGTTCAACATGTTGTGTGGTAGATCTAGAGTGCATAGACTAATTCCTCATGCCATCATCGTTTGCTATTGCTTAGCATCTTCTTTAGAAGATTGACAAGGACTTTGTTTGTGACCTTCTTTTGGCCATTCACCTATGATTAGTGTGACAATGAGAAGGAATGATTGATAACAAAGCACTCACAAAAGGCTTTAGTTTTAGCACTACTAAATTATGGTCTGTTGTCTATTACTATAGTCATGGGTAAGCCAAAATAGATTACTATGTTATCAAGCACAAATTTGCAAACCTACTGTGATGTTGTCTTCCTAAGGGAAATAGCCTCAACCCACTTGGTAAAATACTTAGTTGTGGTTATGATGAAGCTATGCCCTATGGAGAACTTAAGCTATGCCCTATGGAGAACTTAGGCATTATAGGTCTAATGATGTCTAATACCCAACGTTGGAATGGCCATGTGATCTATGTTATGTGTAGTTTAGTCGATGGCACATGCATTAAATTGCCATGCCATTAACACATATTGCATGTTGTGACCTTGGAGACATAATCACACTCCATGTAAGGCCAATAATAGCCTAATCACTTGATTTTTGCTACCATTTCCCTAAGTGCTATGTGACCCCCACACAATCCTTCATGGACTTGCTCAACGATTGTTTGCACTTTTCTATCACTCACACAGGTTAGTAGTATGCCATCATATGATTTGTGACATAACAAGCTATCACCCACAATGACGTACTACCATAAATGTTTACACACTACACCTTTTTGCATACTAGTTAAGTGTTGCAGAGGTTCACCCTGTAGAAGGTACACCTTGATGTCATCATACCATTCTTCTACATGGGTCGTGCTAACTATGGCTATAGATGCAACATCCATGATTTGGTTGATAGGCATAGTGCAATCTGCCACCAAGGTGGACAATGCATGGAACATGTTAGGTACAATGCTTAGGGCTAGTATTACTAATGCATTGACTATGACATTCTTGTTTCAAGGAATGTACTAGACATCTATTATTGCAAACTACTTAAGAAAGTGCTTTTTCAAGTTATGGTATGGTTGTAAATGTTGAGCCTTGGAGGCATAAACCTTTATTACCTAGTTGACCACTAACTATGAGTCACCTTAGATTGCTATGCGTTGAATTCCTAGGTCATGTGCTACATGGATACCTCTAAGGAGACCTTCGTACTCCATCATGTTGTTGGTGCAAGGGAATGAAAAATGATATGTGAAGGGCTGAATCTCCTTAGAGGGAATGTGATAATGACAATGGTGCTACCCACTTGAGAGGTTGAAGCATCGTCAAAATGCAAAAATGCCTCATAACTATCAAGTACTTGACTAATGCTACTGATGTGCTCATCCAGGAATTTTGGATCTATTGTTGTTTGATCATTCACTAGTGAAACCATAAGTTATACAACTATAGCTTGACCTTTTGTCGAGGCTTGCACAATGTAATGTAGGTCAAACTCTACAGTTATTACTTTCCATCATGTAATACAACTGTTTTCATAGATATTTGTTGTAATTTCTTAGAGTATGTTATTTTTGCAAATGATATTGACTTGGTTGCAGAAAAGGTAATGCCTCCACTTCTTGAGTGAGAAGACTAATGCGAGGTAGTACTTTTCCACATTATTATATTTTGCTTTTTGGGCTACTAATGTGTGGCTTAAGTAGTAAACTAGGATACCATCATCTCACTTTTGGCAAAGCAGAGAAGTGATGGACGTGTTAGAAGTGGCAAGTTAGATGTAAAAGGGTTTATCTCCTTATAGAGGGTGAAGCATAGGAAGTTGTGTCAGCTCTTGCTTAAGATTGTCAAATGCCTGTTGGCATTGAGCTATCCACTTGAAGTGGGCTCCTTTCTTGAGCAGATGTTGCATTGGCTATTACTTATTAGTTAACCACATGATAAACTTGCATATAAATTGCAATCTACCTTGTAACCCTCATAACTCCTTAAGGTTGGCTAGACATGCTAAGTTGGTTATGGCCTTAACCTTTTTGGGGTCTATGTGTATTCCTACTTCACATACTACAAAACTAAGCATTCAGCCTGTTCTAACGCCAAAAACACATTTCTTGAGATTCAACCTAAGATTATGTTTAAGACAATGTTTAAGTACTATGTCTAAATCATTTGCATGATCATGAGTCACTTTGGACTTAATAGTTATGATCATGCTTTTTTGATGGGGTTTCTTGATGTGGGATGTGGGCTTTACTTTGTGGGCTGTGGGGATGCTAGGGACACCAAGGATTTTTGTGGATTGGAATGGCTTACCATGGGCAAGGATGCAGCAAGGGTTTACCCTCCATTTTTTTCTACAAAAAAGAACAATTTTCTATTCTTATGGCATGGCCAAGGAGTAAGGAAAGGGTTCATTTTGTGATTTTTTCTGTTCAAAAAAATTTCTCATTTTTTGATGGCATGAGTAGGGGAAAAGTAGGGATCAAGGCTTTGGCAATGGCCAACGGCAACTGGCCATGGGGTAGAAGGCACGGCGAGGATTCTAAAATTTTTTTTTGTATCTAAAAAAAATGAACTGAGAGGGGGCCAGGGCCAAGAGCATTAGGGGTTGTAGGGGGCCATGGGGTGACTACACCCCATGATGCACCAAGGGATATAGGGTCATCACATCCTACAATGTAATCACGTAGCCACAGGGGCCATGAGGGGGTCTTAGTGCCAGGGGTTTGTTTTCTACATTGCTTTTGTTTATTTTTTTTCTTTTCAAAAAAATTTTGTAGAGGTCTAGGTAGTGATGGTGAAAGAGAGCAAGGCTTTGTAGGCATGACAAGTGTAAAGGTGCAATGCTACCAAAAGGTTGTGCATGTTAGGATGTGGGCATGGTGTGAGGTCGCATAGTAAGTGTAAGAGCAAGGCACACAGGGTGTGATAGGTGCAATGGGCAAAGAGGGTGTGATGGATTTTGTGCTTGATGCTGCAGTAGGGTGTGTTGTGTAGAGAGCATTCGGGCAACGACCAAAACTTCATTTCCTACAAGCTGTAGTAAGGACTACACTCCTTGTCTTGGAGGCATAATTGATGCCAAGTGTTTGGCAAAATGGTATCTACCTGAAAGTTAGGTTTTTGGGACTATGCTCTGTAGAGAACGTAGTCACAGTGCCAACAACTAGAAAAATTTTTCCTCGTTCCTAGATTACGCTCTCTATAGAGGTAGCCCAGAGTTAAAATTTTTTTGAAAATTTTGGACTACACTGTAATTACGATAGTCCAAAGTTAGAAAACATTTTACTACTTTCTGGACTACGTTGCCCAAAGTTATATAAAATTTGCAAAACATTTTGTAAATCACACATAATGCTAAACTTACAAAATGTAATAATGCCAAGCATGCAAACTACAACAATGTTGAACTTGTAAAAACATGCTGATGTTAAACTTGTGAAATGAAAAGTTAATCCTATGCAAATGTGTTGTACCCTTGTGGGTACCAAG
This sequence comes from Gnetum montanum, assembly GCA_015680685.1. NCBI lineage: Eukaryota > Viridiplantae > Streptophyta > Gnetopsida > Gnetales > Gnetaceae > Gnetum > Gnetum montanum. Next base: position 585,771 of record MNCI01002736.1, on the reverse strand, counting down.
CACGTCAAATAAGTTGGTTGACATCCTATACCTGCAAGGCCCCAAAGGGTGTTGCCAAAAATAAAAATTTTTGCTAATCTATGTTATATTGTGTTAACTTTGCTAAACTTAATTTAATAAATTTTTTGTCAAAATTTGCATCTATGTGTGTATACTAACAACTTGTTCATTACTTGGCTGGTATAGAATGTTGCTAAAGCCTATCTTGGTCATCATGGAGCTTGTGGGCATCTTGTGCTAGATGAGTGAGCCTATTCCTAACATGCCTACACTAGATATGCAAGTGGGTCAGTAGGTGGTGTGGTTCCAACTAGGGGCTCATGAGTTCTTGGTGTACCTGCTGCAACATTTTAGTGTGATCATGTTGTCACACTTAGCTATGAAGATTGTTAGTGCCATCACTGAGATGATAATGTCTGGGGATAACTGGGACATCTTAAGGCTCATTTCAAATGAGCTTACTACTAATGGTGATGAGGTAGGTGATTTAGGTAGAGGCCCTAAGAGCACTTGGTGCCTATCTAGGATATGATGTATGAGAGGGTTCAGTTGCTACAACAAGAGCAACACCCTCTTTGTCATGTTGCAAGTGCACACCCTATTCTAGAACTCACCTGGAACTATCTACTATGCTAAAGGGTAAGTGCTTTTATGGCTTTCATAGTTTGTCTTTTGCTACTTGCTCATGCTATCTTGCTAACAATTCATGCTTAATGCTAGATTTAAAGTTGATGAGGAGGGCCTACATGATGAGGCAGATGCTCTAGCGTTGACCTACACTACCTTGGAGGTCTCCTCTAGCTTGAATGTTTGGGAAGCTATGCTTGAGTAGGTGGGGTTTAATTTGGATCTCTACCCCACCCATCCCTCGAGGGCATATGAGTGGTGCAGGATCCATGACTGGTTGGATGAGGAGTGGATCACCAATGTGATTAACATCAATGTTGCCACACCACCCCCATCTCATACTTTGTTTATGCCACATATAAATCTAAGTTTTATTTCATGTGTTGCCTATTAATTTTCCTTTTTCATGATGCTAACATCGTTTTACCTCTTTTGCAACTATAGTTTCCTCAAGTGAGGTGATGGTGGTCACCACAGGTTGCACAAAGGCCACTCTCATCATGAAATATGGTAATGTGGAGAGTCTACAGCATTGGTTATGCCACAAGGCCTTTGAGGCATTGACAACTAGGCTCACACATGCAAGGTTGATTGACCTATTTTTGGCCCTTAGCCCAAGTATTCTAGTGGTTAAAATGGTCATCGTCATTGAATCCTTCAGTAGTGATGTCAAGAAATTTATCACTCGAGTGTGCAGTGTGAGGGTAATGCTTGACCTTAGCGAGACCTTGTTTGCCAACCTCTTTGGCCTCCCCACTGATGGCCTATTGATTGTTGATAAGGCTAACAGGGAGGTAGACCACAAATGGAAGATTGAGGACTAGTTAGAAGCCACCCAATCTCACAAGGGCATACCAATTAAAGATGTGCATGTGCCTGAGGTACAATAGCTCTACCCTCTTTTTCGCGCCCATGCCTTCCCGAAGATACTTGCCCAAGGAAAGATCCTTGGGGTGGAGTAGGTGTGGATGATGAAAGAGGTGTTGCTGGAGGGCACAAGGTTCAACTAGGCTACCTACCTTGCTACTAGCTTGCATGCAGAGATTTCTAGGCTTACATGCATCCAGGCATGATCCCATGTTCACTTAGCATTCTTCATAGGATACTTACAAAGATTTGTGGAGCTTCTGGTCATATGTGATGGTGGGTGTTGAGTGGTGTAGGACTGCGAGCAACTATCCAAGCCACGGATCAAGCACCTATTTATGACAACATAGGCACAAGACCCCATTGATGAGTCATTATCAGTAACAACTAAAGGTCTTGTGGGGCAATCACACTACTCATGTGACAATGCAGGTGAGGGTCCTTTGATTAGCACTAGGAACATGAATAAGGCAACTCGTTATATTTCGGAAATGGTGGGACCATCTAAGAAAAAGATTAAGCTGCCATGTATTATGAAGGAGACTACCCTTGAGGCCGAGAGGCCAAATATCAAAAAGATCTATATCAAGCTCCAAAGCTTGCACACAGAGGTTGCAGGATAGTATGTGTAACTTGTTAGATGCATTTATTTTATTAATGTTTGTTTATATTTTTATGTTTTCATGTATGTTATGCTATTAATTAGTACTAATGTGCTATGCATATGCATTGATTTCAAAGATCGGAGAGAGGACTGCCAGAGTAGCTACCGAGGTAGTAGCAAAAGAGGCATCTCCTCAAGCTGAGGGGGAGGCTCATGGAGAGGAGCTACCTGGCATAGTAGAGATCCTCCAATAGTTAGAGGAGGGGTTGCTCCACCTCAATGGGGGTGATTTTGATTGCTCATTTGATGGCGTACAACTGGGTGACCCCCCTACACTCACACCTAAAGGCTTGCTAGGTAAGCACTTTGCATTGCCATCTGTTATTACTTTTCACTTTAACATCTTTGGCTATTTAGTTATATGCTAATTGCAGTGTTGTGTTGCTGATTGCATTATTGTGTTATAGCCTCAGATGTGCCTACTAGTGGTCCCACTCCTACGTACTACATGGAGCCATGGGTAGATATTCCTAATAAGTTTGTCTTCATGGAAGGTATCATGGAAGATATGGTAGACCATTTACAATAGGCAAATCCCAAGCTTGGTATGTTTTTTATGTTGCATTGCTTTGTGTTGCTTTATTGATTAAATGCTTAGTGGCTAAGATTATTCACTTGTTACATGTGAATAGGTTCTAAGCTTTGGTGGGTTGCAAGTAGGATGGCCAAGGTTGATGCCCTCCTTGACGTCCCTCCTAAGGTGGATCACGTGTCTTGTTGCATGTACAAGATAGCAAGAAAGTGCACACTTTCCTATGTGAAAGTGTTGTGGGTTTGTAGGTGTTCAAACAAGCACCTATGGAAACGTATGCATGAGTTACAAGAGATAGTGATTGGCCAGGATACAAAGATCAAAGATCTTCAATCTTGATATGACTTTCTAGTAACCAAGTCATAGGGAGATAACACTTGGAAAACCTCTAAGATAGAATATGTGTAGTATTGGTTGGCTCTTAGAGGCAAGAATGAGGCTACTCATGAGGTAATTAAGTAGTAGTTGCAAATGGACTTGCTCACCCAAAAGAACTAAGATTGGAAGAATTACAACACTAAGTTGTACTAGTGGGGCTAGACTTAGAAGAACCACAAGCACCAACACAAGTGCAAGCATTATGTGTACCTTCGATGATACAAGGAGAAGTTTGTCAAACATCTAAACTTGAGATGTTTCTTAAGGTGACTTGTGGGAGGTAGGCTTATGAGTTGTTCACTCAACATACAATGATGAGTGGCTCTCTTAAGTGGTAGATTGCCCCCACCCCTTTCAGGAGAGACTTCCTCTACTACCTTTTCCATGGAGTTGCCTACATGGACCATCATGGAAAAAGGCAAGACCCTTGTAGGGATTGACTTTGGCTAGGAGGATTAGATGTAGCTTTCTGAGGTGGAGATCCTCTAATGCTTGGAGGATGGCCTCAAAAATTTTCCTCTAGAAGACATCAATGTGAGACCCTCTCAGGTTATTTGTTAGTTTTTCTTATGCTTTTTCATGTTTTGAGTTAGCTTGTATATCATAGGTTTGCTTATTAATTGCTCATTTTTGTTGTAGTTTTGGCAACAGGTATTAGGAGATGCTGCGGGCCCTAGCAGTGTGGTGGGAGAAGAGAGACCTCCACCTACACCTAGTGCCACCAGTTATGCATGACCTAATGTAGCCTTGCTGTTGGGCACTTTTGCTATTTTTGTTGCATCTTGCTATTCATGATATGTACTACTTATGATATCTAATGCACGTGATTACTACATGTGTAATGTGTAGTGTGCAAACTCTTTATTTTATGTTTTATGTTTTATGTTTTCTATACTCTTTCTATTCTTGTAATGCAATGAATTAATGTGCTAAGTTAGTATTACATAGTGATAATGTAACTAGGCCATTGCGAGCCCCATGCTAGTTTAAGGCGATAGCGGGAGAGCCTATGATAGTTTAAGGCCATTTTAGGCCATGTGTATGCTAGTTTAAGGTCATTCTAGGATATAGTAGTACCTTAAGGCCATTCTAGGCCAAAGTGCTACCAATTTAGGGCCATAGAGGGCCGCACGTTGTCAATTTAAGGCCATGGCGAGCTTAGCATTGCTAGTTTAAGGACATGGCAGGCCATGTAGTGCTATTTATCTTTTTATGATTTTGGCTTTTCTAATTTTTATGTGTTTTTATGTTTTTTATTCATAAGCTAATGATTGCTAAAGGGTAAACTAAATGAGTGAATGTGTAAACTAAGAAAAATGCATCAACAAAAAAAATAGATGCATAAACAAAGTAGACAATGCATAATTTGAGCAATAAAGCTAAATGTAAATGCGTAGACAAATGCAATGTAAGCAAAAAGTGAAATGCATGGCTAAATGCAAAAGCAAAGGGTAGGTAGGCACCTAGTGCATTTTGGACTAAGGAGATACCTTAGTCACACAATGCTTCCTAACCCAGTGCAGATTAGGAGGTGCATAGGGCCTAGATGATATTATGCGGTATGGCCCTTGACCTTTGTCTACTATGTCAAAGGGCAATTCTACCCATAAATCATCCTCTGGGAGATCACTAGCTTCCTTCGTTTACTCAAGTGGGTTAACCTCACACGTTTTTTACTCATCCTTTATTGTGGATGCATCATTAGGGAACTCCACCTTTGACTCTTTCTTTGTGTCAATGTTGTTAATGGATAGAGGGGCTGTGTTGTCACCATAGATAATGACCTCACCACTCTCATATGGAAGGTGGATTTCTTGGTGAATAGGAGAGGAGACAACCTATAATTAGGCCAACCAAGGCCTGCCCAATATTAAGTTGAAGCCTGGCATTTTCTCTATAATGATGAACCCAGTAGTAGAGGGGAATTCTTCCCCTACCATAAAGGCTCTCATGATAGTTCACCTAACGATGATGCACAACCTGTAGAAGGATTTTAGGCACCTAGTTTTGTTAGTTTGATTTTCTCGGCAAGGCCTACTTTATCAACGACACCCCATTGTCAACATGCACCCTACAAATTTTACATTTTCCAATGTGTATTGTGATGAACATGAATGCTATGATGACCTGACCCTTCCTAGGGTCAACCTTGATCTCCTCATCATGGAATGCAAGGGGTGTTGAACTCAATTCTTGTGGCATAGGAGGCAACATCACAACATGGATGAAGTGTTCATCTATTGGGATGTCCTCTATGATAGGAATGGAGGCCAACATTTAGACTAGCACTTTGCGATGGGACGATGAGGCCATAATCTAGTTGTACAGGCTCAGCATCATGTTCTTTTGCTTTAACACTTGCTTGACTTGGGCTAGTGCATCTAGGAAGTCTTTGTTAGTATCTGCCATTATGTTAGCTGTGACCTCCTCCATTCATCCTAAGAGATAGATCTCTCATGAAGGAGACTTGGGCTTAGCTTGTTTAGCATGTTTTGGGGCCTTAGTGCCTAGTTGCAGATTGTTGGTGATGGCCTTTTTGGTTGCTTCAACCATGGACATTGTGGAAAGGGGGACTAGCTTTGGTGGACCTAGTACCTTTTGCTCTTGATGTTGTCTAACCATCCTATCAGCTAGATGCCTATTAGGCCTCCTAGGTTTCCACCTAGATGGTTTGTTGGTGTGGCTAGTATGATTGGCTTTTGGGTGAGAAGGAACTAGTGCGTTACCCACCACTAGACTTCAAGTAGGTGTGGGGTCAGCATGTTGCAACATTCTAACAATAAAGGGTAGCTAAATTATTGCTACTACGACATGTTGGGAAATCCTAATCAGAAAGGGTGTTGTGGGCACCTAAGGTGGCACTCTAATGATGAAAGGGGACCTCAAACTCATGGAGGTTAAGGGGGCCCCTATGTTGCCAGAGGGCACATGGACCACAAATGGTTGCCAAGCCAATTCTAGGTTATCATCAATGCTAGGTTGGCATTGATGATGTAACCTATGTCATCTACATTCAGAGGGTCCTTATATACCTTCATTGATTAGTTTTAAGGCCTCACTGGGTTGGTAGCATCAAGCACCAACTTGCCTCGATCAATCATTCATTGTAGGTCATCCTGTAGGGTCATGCAAAAGTTAGTGTTGTGCCCAGGCAATTGGTGATAGTGACAAAACCTATCCAGCCTAAAATGTTTCGACACTAGTGGCTCATTTGAAGCTACTAACATGGGGTTTCTCAAGAGCTTGTAGTATCTATCATGTCTCTTGCAAGAATCCTTAGACATCTACTTGTACTAGATGCATCAAACCTTGAGCAGTTAGTCTAGGAGTTATAAACATTTAAGGGGTAGTGGGGTATACTTTGAGTGATCCTTGCACTCAAAGTTAGGGCTTAGAGCCACTTGCATTGTTGCTAATGCCAATGATGTAGGCTGGTTGGTTGTAGAGTCAGTAGTCTTGTTGTTGGTCAAGGCCTTGTGTGGCCTAGCATTGGCTTGGATTGGTTGTCTTGGCCTCATTGGCTATAGTTGCATGCTTATAGTTTGTTTACCCTTGTCCTTGTCCTTCTTGGCATGTAAGTTCTTATAGGCCATGTAGGTTCAGTCCTTCTTGGCTTCCATCGTGTCATGTATGTTTTTAGTTTGAGAAAGGCCTGGCTCAGGGACTACAAGGTGAAGTAGTATAGTTTTGACTTGATAAAGTCATTAACTACATCCTTGAAGATGGCCAAAAGGTGCATCTTTGCAATTGGCTCACAAATTTCATTTAGTGAAGCACTTCAATGTTGAATAAAATTCTACACGGGCTCTAGATGGCCCTACTTAATTTTCATGAGTTGGTCAAGGATGGTTTCAGGCTTCAACTTGTACTTAAAGCACATGACAAACTAACTCAGTAAATCCTCTAAAGAGGAGATTGAGGCCTTGGGTAATGCTTGGTACCAATTGAGTGCCTTGCTAGTGAATGACATGGTGAAGATACATATGATGGCATGTGGCCATGCATGTACTAATAAGCACTCAGACTAGAAGGTCACTAGATGTGCATTAGGATCCCCTTCACCATTATATTTGCTAAAGTGAGGCAACGGGATCCTTGTTGGGAGGGTCAATGGTGGAATAGCAAAACTTATGGGATTGTTTTAGTAAAAGTCCATCACATGAACTATTTCAGAGGAGGTGACCTTGAGCCACTTGACCTCTTCTATTAAGGTTTGGATCAGCTAGAATGCCTAATCCAAGCCTTGGGATGCAATAGTGGGCTATGTTGGTTGTGCTACCCATTGTGCCAATTACATGGTTCATGACATAGCTGCAAGTTGTGGGGCCATGCAAGATGCTTACTATGTAGGCTGCACTACAAGCATAATGATTGGAGCAAACCACTTGTGCATAGGTTGGGATACTACTAGGGATGTGAATGAAACAGGCAAGACGTAAGATGCCTGAGTCATTTGTGGATGAGGGATATGCATGGTGTGCACATATGACTGTACGGGCATGATGGTTGCCGACAAGGATAACTGAGTAGGTTACGAGGACACCACAAATGGCAAGTTGATGGGAGGTACTACGTCTTGGCGTGTGCACTACATTTGGTGGGTCACCACCATAGGTGTTGACCTAGGAGGTGACATCAGGGCTATAACTGTCTCCAAGAAGATAGGTGGATTGGACTATGGGAAGACCAGACTAGGGGTTGTCTAATGGAAGGAGGTATGAAAAGAGTCCTCATGCTCAGAACAAGCTTTGAACTCATCATGCTCTTCTTGCAATGGCTCCTCATAATCTATTCCTACCTCACGATCATTTTTTTGGATGAGCTAGGCTAGGATCCATCAATAGGGTTTGGTAAGTAGGATGAAGTCAATAGAGGAAGGGATGTACTCTCATCCATTTCAATGGATGAGCTCATAGCCTCACTTGGCTTCCATGTCTATGTGGTCTACAAATAGGTCCACTTGGAGCTTTGTGTAGATGAAGTTGTACTACTCATTACTAAGCATTGTATACTCATGTTCCTAGTTGCACAACCTAAGGGATTGCCTAGGCTCTACCATGGCAAAACTAGCAAGGTGATCAACTCAATTTTCTTGTTGAGTAGGCATGATAGCAAATGTGCTTGGGACAAATGCAGAAGGTTATTCAAAATTCATGGTGCTAATTAAAAATTGTGGAAATAATGGCTAACTCTAGAAATCATGAAAAAGTGACTAAGTATAAAAATTATAGAAAAATGACTAAGTTTGAAAGCTACAAAGAAATAGCTAACTCTAAAGAAAACAACCAAGTCTAAAGATCATGGAAAATGGCTAAGTCTGGAGAGTGTGCTTTCTACATTGAGAGCTAACTATGCTTTCTATGCTGAGAGCCAACTATGCTCTCTCCTGATAGCCCAAAATTTAGCTAAGAGTAGGAATGAATGCTTTGGGGTTGCTACATAGGGGTTCTAGGGGAATCGATGATAGGGTCCAATATGCACCAACCAATTGGTAGACCCTGCTTGCACTAGCCTAAAATAACTACTGCCAAACATGGCAAGTCCACAAGGTGTTGTGTCTATGCTAGCCTAAAGCTAGCAACAATGATGTAGAGAGCACATGAGACAACAACCAACGGAGTTTAAAAGAGGGAAATGGATCTAGCCCTCATTCTAGTGCTAAAAAATTATAGCAACCAAAAACATTAGTGGTTGGAATGGAACACTGAGAGGTTTAACGGTGCACAAATTTAACCCTACGTCTACCTTAGGGCCTACTAGAGCTGGAGAAGGGGTGCCCAGAACGATCTTATTGATCAAACAAGAACTTATGGAATGCAATGCTAAACAATGCTAAGTGTCAAGCACAATGCTCGTGGTGTCAATAAGGGTGAGTGTAGTTAAGGTTTTTAGTGCAAATCAAAGGTGTTAATGTGCTGTGATGCATCAAAATAACCAAAAATACAAGTAAAATGCCAAAATGCAAATAGAAAAATATTAAAAAATGTAGAGGGAAGAGAGTGAGAGAGAAAGTGGCACCACCCCAAATGAGGTTGAGTGTAGTTAACCTTAGAAGGGGTGAGAAGGTACGTGGTGTATAGTAGGCATAGTGAATAGCATAGTCATAGTCTCAAGGTGTTTGGGCTATGAAAACTAATGTCTGCCATGGCATCTATGCTTTCCAGGTTGGTCGCCATAGTGTGCAATGGATTGCGATGGTTTGTAATGTCCTGTGGTGAGCTACAGTGGTGTGCGAATGCCTTGCCTTGTCAAAATGCCAAATGTACTTTTAAAAATGCCAAATGCCAAGGATGCTAACTTTTAAATTTTTCAATGCCTAAAATGTAAAGGACTAGGGTATTTATAGGCCTAGGGTTCCTGTGGAATGCAGATCAGTTACCACATGGTAGTAAGACGGTTGGGACTACGCTGCACCCAACTATGCTCTCCACTGTACCAAGCGATGTTATGCTCTAGTGTGCTCCAATGGACTCTACGAGACTACCAGACTATGACTCTGCCACTGATTACATGTTCATGAGCCAAACAAGACCACAATGTCTTAGAAAAAAATTGAAAAAATGCAACTTTGAAGACTATGTTGTCCACTGTTAAGAGTGGTGTCAAGTGTAGTTACAATTTTGGGCGAAAGCGGGGGTACAAAAAAGATGCATTTTTTGCTAACTATACTTGTTGGAGGTGTGTTGGAGCTAAGGTGAGTGCCAATGCTATGTTGTGAAGGACTTTGGAGGCTATTTTGCATGACTATGCTTAACTACACTCTAGACAAGGGGAGAGCATAGTCCAACACTTAGAAAAATTTTCCAAACAAGTGGATGTGAGCTAACTACACTCTCCATGGAAGGCTAACTACACTTCCAACTAGGATCAAGTGTAGTCCTAGCACTTGGAAAATTTTTACAAAATCTGGCTTTTAGTTGACTACGCTTGACTATGCTCTAGTCTGGTGGAGAGTGTAGACTCAACACTTTGAAAAAAATTTCCTAAACTATTTCTTCCATGCCAACTATGTTTGACTATGCTCCAGTGCAATGGAGAGCATTGTCTCAGCACTTAGAAAAATCTATAGCTATTAGCTTATCAATTAAAAAAAATCTTGCAAAACTAGCCTCTAGTGTTGACTACACTTTCTATTGAGTTGACTACACTCCACTGTAGTGGAGAGTATAGTTTCAACACTTAGAAAATTTTGTAGCTTCTTACTTCATGCTAACACTTTAGAAAAATTGCAAAAAATCAATCTTTGGAGCTGACTACACTCTCCACTAGTTAACTATGCTCTAGGGTAGTGGAGAGCATAGTTCCTACACTTAGAAAAAATTTGCCTTGTGTTGACACTTAGAAAAATTTGTAGTCAAAAAGACATCACCCAAATTTGATGGTGTTTCATATGAATTACAATCAAGTCACACATGAACACTTCTGACTTGTATAGTTGGGTGTTGGATTACTCCATCGCTCAGCACTGGCATCATTAACAAGGATAGTCAATGTGTGCTAAGTAGTTGCTTTCACAAAGTTCATTGTATTAGGAATTCAAAGTCAAAACTTATAATCCTTAAATAAACTTGAACACATGCACTTAACAAGCATCATAGTTTCAACATGGCTTCACTTAAAGACAAATCACCACCTATCAAAGAGCTACAAAGAGGTCATGATAGAACCAATGATGAAGAAGATTGGGGGATGTCCATGCAAACTAGAATCACATACACTCACACTTATTCATACCATTTAGATTTTACTTTCACCTTTCATTAAGATAAGAAAATTAGATGGAGAGACATACAGGGCAACAAAGTCCTACCTCTAGAACGTTTACCACTTAGCATGCTTTACACTACCTAGAGGGGGATGAACTTGAACAATGTACAAGAAGGGTATCATGTGACCAAAGACATGATAAGACCCTAGCAACCCATAGAGTACAAATGAAAAGAGATATTTTCATGGAAATTAAGCATGCATATAATAAGGGAAAGTAGGTTAACACTCTAGTTGTCCTAGAAGAACTTGACGGTGATGCATTTATTGTAGAAAAAATCCACTAGAATCATGAGGATCCTTCTCAAACACCTATCATCCAACTTGAAGAACCTATCAAAGTTTATTTACATTCCACCCTAGTAGAGACACTTAGAATGGAGTCAACTAACTCCAAGTATAGGTAGAACTCCAGGCCAAGAGTTTCTATGAATTCCACAAGGAGGAATACTAGATTCATCAAGGGAGGCTAAACTAACATCATTCTCCTATAGTCTCATCTTCATCTTCACAATCATTAGTGGACTCTGATAGGAGGAGACAGAGGTATTGAGACCATAACAAGGAAGAATGAAGAAGTCATGATAAATATGACCATCACTCGAGATACTCTGATGATAAAGATGAAGATCGTGAACCAAGAAGGCATAGGGATTGAAGAGAGGATCAAGAGAGGTATCAACACTAAAGGAGGCACTGGTATAGTAGAGCTTATGAATTCAATCACAATGATGAACCCCTATTGGCAACCCATAGTATAATCAATATCTAGATAGCTATCTATATGCTAACCAAGCACGTCAGGAACAACCAAATCAAGTAGCTAGGCATGAATAACATGCCCAGATTTGAGGGTGGTTACAATTTTGATCTCCAACACTACTTTCAAGAATTCCATGAATCCTATGCCCTACAAAATATAGAAAGTGATTAGTAGAAATTGAAGTTATTTCCCATGACACTTTTGAAAGAGGTTGAGGGCTAGTACAAATTATTGGACCTAGAATCAATAAGAAGGTGGAGTAACATGCTTAAACTATTTAATGATAAATATCAAACTTATTCCCAGGTGTCCACTCTATGAAAATAGATCCAAGGATGGAAACAAGGGATCTGAGAATCCCTTAATATGGTAATGGGTCGATATTAGTCATTGTTGTACAAGTGCCCAGGCCATGAATTTTTTCAATAGGAGAAACTTAGGCACATTGTTGATGGGCTGAACAAGACTCAAGAGACCCTTGGGGTTTATGCCAAAGGCCAAATATCCAAGATGTCTTTCCATCATATACAAATATTAATCTATCAAGTGGCCAAGGAGGAGGGTGAATTAAGGAAAAGAGAATTAGTAGAAGAATACAATAGAGATCCATCCATCTAAAAAAGAATGTAAGAGTTTGTGACCCATAAGAAGAAGAGAACTTGGATTAGGTGATTTAGAAAAGGACTCTACCCATTCAAACATTTATCACTAACATAGTAGCTAAGGTAGATAAGATGTGGGATTCAGTTGATGAGAAGGAATGGAAAAGTGGGATTAGTGGCTAAATGGTCAAAAACAAGCTCCAAAGATAAGAAAGGATGTGTCATGTGCCAATATGAACATCCCAAAGGATGTTGTCTTGTAATGGCACACTTACAAGAAATAGGAACATATGCACTTAACCCCAATTTCATCAAGAAGCAAATACCCAAATGGTTACCTTACCCTCAAGGTAACTATAAGAAAGCATTCCAACCAACATAGTATCCTAGTGGAGCCTACCCATAGCCACATGAGAAATATCATTAGTAGTGGCAACAATCCCAATCATGGGTCATGCCACCACCACATCAATAGTATCCATATTGGTAGCTTGATCCTTATGAATACTACATCCAACATCCAATCTCTCTAGGTAATGTAGTCGTTCAGCTCCACAATACTATTCGGCTAAATACCATAGATCAACACCACCAAGGATAGACTCAAACTCATACATGCATCCTCAAGTAGCTCGTTTCTCAAATCAACATCCCAATCCCTTACCACTAGTGTCACCTCTTGTAATGTAGGGAGAACTACCATCTCAACCATAGTAGAAATGTGCTACAAGGGCAATAAATGTACAAATAGATTATCTTACTAGTAGTACTAAGGGCAAGACTAAGAAATGTCCTTTCTTTAGGACATGTCTAGAAAATATTGGTAAAATAAAAAATTCATTGAGCTAAGTTCCTCTTATGATAGATTCTCTTATTGATATCATGTTTCCACAATAGTTAGCCTAGAAACTAAAAACTATCATGCTAACAAAAATAGTCATAGACTCGATAAAGGAAGGACCACTCCCAATGAAATGAATTAATCTAGGGATCCCTTTGATTTAATTACAAGTAGCTAGAAATGTACCATAAAAGGCTCTACTAGACTTAGGTTCTGGAGTAAGTCTAATCTCTCAAGAAACATATAAGGCATGGAACCTACTACCCTTGAAAAAGTACAACATCAGGCTAGAGCTTATAGATCAATCTATCACCATTGCTATGGAACAAATAGAAGATGTATTGACCACAATTAATGAATGATGTTATCTAGCAAACTTTCTTGTAATCAACATGAAAAACGTTGATAAGGAATTTCCAAGCATTATGGGGAGAGCATGGCTTAGCATGATTGATGCTAAGCTAGGAATGAGAGATTTATCTATAGAAATCTCTCTAAGGAAGATATGCACAAAGCCATACATATGAATAGGATTGCATGCATTACTGCTGAAAGTAAAGGGTACAGTTGTGGGCCAACACCTTCAGAATGTTAACATGATCAATACACCAGCCCACAACTGATGGGAGAAATAGGTGTGTGGACACAACATAGCATGGGCAAAAAAACTAGAAGATACCTAGTGGCTGTAGACTAAGAATTTAAAATTGTCCAAAACATGCATGGAATAATCTAAACCACTTATTAACTCCTCTTCTAAGAGAATGACTATAACTATGAACTCACAAATGAAAATATTATGCCATAATCATACACCAATAGAATGAGCAAATAAGGACTTAGATGATCAAAATTCAATTTCCATCAAGATCATATGGGATGATAACTAGAAAACTAAGTCACTAAGGATGATAAGTGAGAAACCTCAAGTGTATGATCCAAGGAAACTAGGGTCTATTTTTTGAACAATCGCCCATGAGTTCAATTGTGGGGGAGATTTCTTATCATGATGTAGGAATTAATATGTGCTTTTCTAAATTTTTATTTTCTAATTTTTGAAGTTTATAATTTTTTTATACCTTTTTCTTTTCTTTTCTTTTTACTTTTCTATTTTCTTGATGTAGTTTTCCCATTCTTTTATATTTTTCAACTTTTTGTTGATTTCTTGATTCTTTGACTTTTTCCAATTCTTTGATGATTTTTCATTCTTTTAATATTTTCCATTCTTTTTATCTTTTCCATTCTTACTATCTTTTATAATTTTTCATACCTTGCTTTCCTTTTACTTGTACATATGTTTGTGAATTGTTAATAAGACAGACCAAAAATAAGGCAAGGTGTAGTCCAATGAGGTGAATATTTCTCTATGTTATCAAGTCATAAGCGATTGATTATTTGTACAATGATACCACAACATCCATCAACCCATTCCAAGTAATAAGAGGTTCTTACCATGGCCATAATGATATTCTAATAAAAATAGGAACAAACTTGTGATCATTATGCCTAGGCAAGAGAGTGAAGAACCAAGAGGTAATGTAAAGGGTATGGCATCAAGGGGATTTGTGGAATCTCTTGAATCACTTATGTATGTTCTATCATGTGCCTAAGGTTGTAATAATATCCTTGTAGATATAACAAACAATGGATATAAAAGTACAATAAGTGCTATCTTACCATGTCACTAAAAAGACATGTTACCCATGCTTGAAGATACTCCTCTAGTAAGGTTGAAATAACTAAAAATAAAATACATGCACAAAATCAATATCTATGGATTCCACTAGAAATACATGTTACCCATGCCTAAAGGTAGGTAGATTCTTAGAAATTTCAAAAAAATAAAAAGTGCAATGAATAACCTCCTCCCTTAGACAAAACTTCAAGTGATGATACTCTTTGTAATGATGATAGTCTTATGGTTGTGAATCTAAGAGGTGAAACAATGTGATGTCACTAGATGTGGTTTGGACTTGGTTTGAATCTTGGACATAATGGCTAATGATTACTTTAATCACTAATGAAACACAAGAATTCATTACACCTATGGTAAGATACCTCATGTCCTAATTCTCTACAATCCTTTTTATTATCCATTTCACTTCATGATATATTTAATTATAACTTGGAGTTTTGTATGACATAGAGTGATTTTTCCAACTTGGTGATACTAATATGTGTGTTTTGCTAAACAAGTATGTATTACATTCAATTCCTTGAGTGCCTAAGGACACATTTAGGAGTGGTTATAGAAGGACATTAAGGGCTAAAGCATGCTTTGGGGAGGATCCACTTGTATAACTGTTGTATCTTATACTTGGCAAGCAATCGCACATCATCTTGTGCCTTCTAAAATACTAAATGACTTAATAAATATTTTCCTTAACATCTTGAAGTCTATTCGAACAATAAAACTTCATTACCCATCTATTTTCCATCCAAAACACTTAATGAACTTTCATAGCCTAAGATTCCTTCTTTATGAACTTTAAACAATTATTTTTCATGACCAGAGCATCATATCTACTCCAAGACTCTCTAGGAATGCTTACCATCTTCCTATCCTTCCATTTAACTCATTTTTCTGCCAAAAATTAAACATGAAAATTGAAAATTTTTGTGGTGACGTTGTTGATATGATGTATGAGGCCCTTATACATTGTTAAATCGATGTTGCATCAATGATGTCATGCAACAAAAATTTTATATACAGTAGTGGAGACTTAGAAAAATTTTTCATTTTCATCATTTGATACAAAACGAATTTTTGATTTTCTTCTTTTGAGCTCGAATCTCCTACCTTCCCCAAGCTATAACTTGCACCCTATAGCTCTAATTTTTGTGATTTTCAAATCTATTTGATCCTAGAGTGCTCATCTTAGTCATGGGAGGTTGATATCAAGGAAAATCTAAGCCAAGTTTTGGAAAAATTGCCAAACTTTGGAGGATATTTTATAAGAGAAAGTAAGATAGAACATGAATAAACTTAGTACATTTAAGCTAAATAAGTCTAATAAACTCTCCTAATAACCAGTTTCAATTAATCCTAAGGTACTATGAGCTAAAGAGATAATAAGTGAGAGGTTATCAAAGCTAAATACATAACATTCAAAGGGTTTCTTTTTGGAATTTTCTCTAACTCTGTAATCATAGTAAAGGAAGCACTTGATCTAACAAAAAAAATAAAGAAAAGACTTATATAGAAATAATATGAACATTTTAATGATCTTTAACTCTTATTGATTACATATGGCACCAAAAAAGATACCAGAGGGAGGACCCTTACAACAAGGAATCAAAAGACTAAGAGGCCAAGGGAGAGGCCGCACTAGATAATAAACTCCATCGACAAAACATGTGGAGCAAGAGGCTCAATCCTCTAGCATTCATCAACAAATGCTTGCTACTGAGCAATCTAGCTAAGCGAAGGCTAAGACACGACAAGTCCTAGAACAAGGATAGTAACTCATGCTATTACATGAATGCCTCCAAGTCATTCAAGAGAAGTCCATCATGTTCATAGTGATTGTGGAACTTAATTTTGGCCCATTCATGGAGTTTTCCCTAGATGCTATCAAGACACAATTGCAATCATCTCCCTTGTGGCCCACCTTGATAATAAGTGGAGATTGGTACTTAGGAAAGACACTCCAATTTTGGTAGAATAGACAAGAAAATGCCATGGAGAAAATTGAGGTAATTTCAATATCCTATTTAGTAGAGGTGATAGCCAAAGCTCTAAATCTACCCAATGAAGGGGCTAATGTTACATAATTATCAACAAGTTATGATATTGAGACTAAGAGATTGTGGCTACATAGAGCCTATGGCAAGAAGGACAAAGAATATAGTGAGCTGACTATCGAATAAAAAAATTATTTCAAGATTAGCACCTATCACCTATTGCCTACAAAGAGATTGAATAGAAAATACACATGTACAACTAGAGGAAGTGCCATTTTGATGGAAAAATTCAATGCCAATATCACCCATATGTACTTCCTAGAAATCCAATGGTGATTTGACAAGAAGAATGTGGGGAAACCTACACTGCCATTCCCCTACCTAATCAAGAAATTATGCAAATAGGTAGGCATCTCAAGCTACACTAATGATGTTCTAAGAAAAGTACAAAATTCCTCCTATGCTGAGATGTCAAAGGCAATGCTACCAAAGAAAGATTAGGTGGAGAAACAAGAAAGTATTGAGGAAGAAATAGGCTCAACTCCTGATAAAATCATCCAAACTACTATTCAATAGCAACAAGTAAGACCCAGTACCTAGCAGCCAACTGATTAGTAGTAGCAACAACAACAACAACAGTTATAGTAAGAACAACAATAGCAAGCTCCACCACCATCATTGCAAGACTATAGGCCATCAATAAGTCATCTATAGAAAATTGTAGAGACTATCAACTAGGGAACAAGTGAGGGAGCCAACCTTTACAAAGTGATTAATGATGCAGTTAGGAAAACAATCTCAACAAATCCTACCAATGGCCAAATCTCATTGTAGACAAGAGGAGGGGAAGAATGGTCACAATAGATTTATGGAAATGTTGCATCATTCCAAGTGATGCTAGAGCTTGGAGAAGGAGCCATGGTCGTGGTTATGTAGCATCAGGATGCAGTGGTAGCCATAGAAGTAATCATAGATCACATCAAAGAATCTTTTAATGTTCTTGTTGTGTCAATAGATGATCTTTCTGGAGCTAGAGATGCTCAAATATTAATTGGTACCTTGATGATTTCTGCAAAACATGAAGATGTACTTGACAAACTACTATAGATAGAATAGTCATGCAGAATCTTTTTGACATCCCTAACAATGTCACTATAGTTCAGTCTGATCTCATAGCCATCAAAGGAAAGCTAGTCATGGTAGAAACCAGGGTAGAGCATGCTGAAAATGAAGTCCACAAATTACAAGAAGAGATCACAACCTTGAGGGCAGAAAAGAGAGATCCCAATCAATTTTTTGCACTTGACTAATTAGATTAGTTCAAAATCAAACACATCAATCACTTCATCAAGCACAACATGTAGATGAACCATGAGAAGGAGAAAGTGGTGTGAGATGCCTCAGTGTCTAAAGCACAAACTTATGTACATGTCAAAGCACTCACTTCCCTATAAGAAAAGGACAAAAATTTGGCTACTGATAATGCTTGGTTGATCAACGTGGAGAAATAGAAAAACATCCTTGAAGAAAGCATCCATCAATTCAGAGAACAACTAGTAAGGATCAACCAGGACATGAGCTACTTGGCTAGGAAGAACAAAATCCTCTCAATGAAGAAGATACATGTAATAAGATAGAAATCTACAATTGAAATAATGATATGATAGAATGAAGCCAAGAAGCATGAGAGGCTCAAAGAACATTTTAAAGACCAAGTGGGCATATACAGGCAAATTAATAAGAAAGAAATCCAAATGGCCAAAGCCAAAATTAATTCTATCTCTACATAGAACCCTAATTGGAAGCCAATCTTAGATAGTTTAGCACATGTCCACCAAACAGAAATTAAAAACAAAGACCTATAGATTGAGGAACTCACAAAGTACATGGGGTTAGCTAACCTTCGTTATGCTAACCTAGTCATGTTAATAGCACATAGGCCCAAGAATGAATTGGGGCAATAAGTAATAGTTGTATATGCTTTATACAAGAAAGGGTTTGTCGATGGGAAGGATGCCTTACAGAAGTTGCATGTGGCAACCTCAGAACTAGAAGTTGTTAAGGCTAGCTATCAAGGCTAATCTATTCAAATGATTGTCAAACTATCAATAATTACAGAAGATGGCTAGAGTATTCAAGGAAGAATGGAGATGGTTTGTGGTATGTAAAATCTAATCAGATTTTCCCACAGCTACCATGTCCATGGGATGTGCCAGCCCCATCACATATTACATAATAGGCATGGATGGTACCCAAGAATAGAGGAAGAAAAGCTTTAGGAACTATTGAATTGATACCAATTTAAGCCTAACGATAAAGGAAAGCAGCTGATGTAGGAGCCACCATCATCGAGCACTTAAGGCTACATCGAGCTTCTTCAACATTTTATCTTGTTTTGTCATACAATTGTGTCAAAACTTTTATAAAACACCACTGCAGCATTTAATGTCATGTAAATAGTTAAAGATAGTCATGTATAGTCAAATCTACCTCCAAATTTTATAAGGGAATCTATCCTCATTTTGTTTTAACTCAAGGATGAGTTTCCAATCAATTGTGAGGGTATGATGATGTCAAATTTTTGGTCAATGCAACATTGTAGCAATGACATTGTATCAACTATGTCATTGATTTGATGTTGGTTTGTTTGATACATCATTTTTGATATGATATCTTGGGATGTATGTAGTCCTATAAATACAACACTTGGATGCACGATCTAATAGCTTTCCATTTCACACCTTACCGAAACTCTTGAAATTTTGTTACATGGGTTTAGCGATAGAAGTGAATGACCATAGTGTGATGTCTAGTAGTTGAATAGAGTCTTTGTTCAAACAGATTGTACTTGGACATAGTTTATGATAGAAATAAAGACCAAGATTGCTTCACATCATTGTAGCATTCCCTTAGTTTACTTTTTTTTTCACTTAGCATAATGTTTACTGTTTTCCTAGTTTAATGGTTTACTTTCCCAAGCACTTTACTTTTACTTGTTAATAATAAGTGAAATGATTATGATTGATTTCAAGCACTTAAGTGTACTTTTTTGGTAAGCCTAGTAGTGTTATTGCTTGGTACACCTAGTAGCATAACACTTGGTAGCCCAGTAATTGTTACACGAAGTCCAAGGTGTGTATAGAAAATTAAGACTAGATGCTCATTGCCATAGACTAGAGCATATTTACATTTTTATCATTACTTAGACTTAGCAATTACTTTCTTTTCATTATGGCTATGCTTAGGAATATTTCAATCCTTACAACATCAACTATCATATGCTTCATAGTGAGCTAAACCATACACTTGTACTTCACTAGCTCCATGTGGGAATACAACAGTCTTGAACTTAACTAAATTACTAGTATACTAACATTATCTATCTACGAATTACGATCGGGCCATGCATGAACACTCATGACTTGTATGGTTGGGTGTTGGATTACTCCATTGCTCATCAACATCATTGGAAACTTCTCTAAATTTATGTATGATCTTGAAACTATTTCTCATCAATTTCAATTAATTTTTAATGCTTTTATAATTTAATATTTCTTGGCCATTTTGGATCCTTGTGATTTTCAATAATCTAGTGCATTTTCAATATCTTGTGAATCAAACCTTTGATTATCATTACTAAAAATCTTATGATCTTCTGAAGTAGAGCTCATTGGCCATGGGGGCTAAGGATGTAATTTTTGTTTCTAACACCTCATTTTCAAACATTATGATAACTAATAGTAAAAATAATAAAAAACTTAAATAACTTCATGATTTTACTTACCTTAGAGCCTTGGAAAACATTATTATGAAATCACCTTGACCCTTAATGCTAAAATTTTTTCAAATTTTAAGCTAACTAACAATTTAGAAAGGGTTAATCATTAAGGAAAAATTATTAAAACTAATGTTGATCCTTTGGTAATTTCAGATGATGTCAAACAAAATGCCAAAGATTGAAAGTCTTTTGCAAGGAAAGGAAAAGAGGTCAAAAGGAGAACAAAGAAGGATATGCTCATGGAAAAATATCATATACAACGATAAAAGCTCAAGCATCACATAATTGCTAGACCCATGGGATGATGAGTAAAAATTTCAGTCCATCTGTTATGCATAAAAAGGGAAGCATCAACATAACAATCAAGGTTGGAAAATTGATCACTACTAGTGATAATAAGAAAATTCATCTTTGATGAATTTTTGAAACCTTTGCAATTTTGTAAACTTTGATATCTGTTTAGTGTTTTTGTCATTTTGTAATACATTCACTTGAATAAAATTTTATAATGTGGTACTAAAGTTTTATAATTGTTGTCAATCTAGTCTTGATCGCCCCACATATTTTGTAATGAAACTTCATCTATTTATATATAACTCAAAGATAAATTTTTACTCAATCATGGGGGTATGATGAAACCTAATATTTTAGGTAGCAAAGTTGTGAAAATATAATGAAGCATCATTTTGTCAAGTGTATTTGTTAGCTGAGATATCACAAATTCTACGTTGTATCTATGTTGTAGCATTCCTGTCAATGTGTCTTAGTTAGCTACTACATTGTAAATGCTAAATCGCATCTACTGTATCGTAGATGCTATATCCCATCTACTATAACTTAACTATGTCAATGCATCCTCATTGACGCAGCCAAATGAGTTAACACATCCCCATTGATGTAGTGTCTATATTTGCTTATAAATATGAGAGCACTCATTGTGTATTTGGCACCATTTGATTAATAGTGTAGCTGAACTTTTGCAATTTGCTTTTGTAATCTTAGCAAATAGTTAGTAAGTGACTGCAATATGAATTTAAGTCAATTGTACAACATCTTATTCAAATGACATTATACTTGGACACATTCCATGAATGATAATAAGATCGAGATTGATTCATATTCATTGTAGAGCTTTGACTTAGAAGAGATTTAATTTTAATGCAATTTACTTTCTATGTACTTAGTTAATATTTATATTTCCATGCATGTTAATCAATCAACAAAATGAGCATAATCAGTTTTGATAGTAAATATGTATATTCTTGGTAATCCTAGTAGCATTATTGCTTTGTTTGCCTAGTAGCATAAAACTTACTAATCCCAGCAATGTGTACATGAGTTTAGAACATGTATAGCAAGCTGGGAATAAACACTAATTTCCCTTAGGATAGTTTCAAACTTAAATTTATTATTAACTAAATTAAATAATTAATTTCTATGTTATTATTCAATTAGTTTAAAGCCCCAACAAAATCAACAATCATATGTCTCACATTGAACTAAATCATACATGATAAAGCTACTACTAGTCTAAGTGATAAGACAATGATCTGTGATCAATGCTTAAAAATCTAGATACCACATTAATTGTATCCATATAATTCAACTAGATTACATGTGAATGCTTGTGATTCATATGATTCAACATAAGAAATACCCATTGCTCATCATTGGTGCTAGAGCTAGGGATGGTGCTAGTGATCTAGATTAGTTATATCATAAATGATCACTATAAAATCATTAATGCTTTACCTTTTATGAAATATTAATATTTTAAGTCATACATACATTATTAACTACAAACATGTCTTCTTCACATAGGATCGATAGTCCATCACATGATGAGAAGTCTCATAAGAGAAATGATAGGATCTATGTTAAAGAGAATTAGAGTGAACCATTGTAAGTAGGGTCTCATATGTTTATTTAGATCCTTACTACATTCAAAGGCTACATTCAACTATCATGGATAATCCTAGGGGGGATGGAACAAGTCCTAGAATAAGGATGGACTCAAGGCCTATGACCTCTTACAAACTTGGAAGATATAAACCAAGGGATCATAGGAGAAGATATAGGAGCCACGATGATTCTCCCAATTTACCATCTTCCTCTTTATCTTCAATGTCTAGTTTTGATAAAGATGAATGTAGGTATGGAGATAGAGCTTCACTAAGAAATCATGATAGAGATAGAAGTAGGAATTAATGACAAGATACAAGGTACCAAAGGGAGCATAGAAAAGACCATCACTATCAAGAAAATAGAAATAGAGATTATGACCACAATATGTTTGATGATGGTGAGTCCTTGTTGGCTACTAGAAGTATGCTACAAATCAAGGATGTAGTTAGAGTACCCCATAGGCATCAAAGAAAAAGTTGCATCAAATGAATTGATATGAATAATATTCCTAAATTTAAGGGAGGCTATAATTTTAATCCACAACATCATTTTCAAGCCTTCCATGATGCCTACACCTTGCAAAATAGTGAAAGTAAGTAGCAAAAGCTTAAGCACTTTCCTAGAACTCTAATAAAAGAAGTTGAAAGTTGGTATAGATTGTTGGACCTAGATTTAATCCATCGATGGTCTATAAGGCTTAAGCTCTTCAATGAAAAATACCAAACCTATTCATGAGTGTTGAATCTAAGAAAACAAATCCAAGGGTGGAAGTGAAAAAATCATGAATGCCTTGATGCAATCTTGAGAAAATATTATTCTTTACTACATAGATGCCTAAGCCATGGCTTTTCTCAAAAGGAGTAGCTTCATTGCATCATAGATGGGCTTCATAACAAAACTAGGGAGACCCTTAGAATCTATGCTCAAGGAAAATTATCAAAGTTGAAAGCCCATCAAATACAAAGGCTAATTGAATAGGTGGGAAAAGAAGATGGAGAGTTATGTAAAAGGAAGAGTGTAGAGGAATATAATAGGAATCCAACTCTTCACAAAAAGGAGGTCCATATATATGATCAAGAAAAAAGAGGTAGCTCTTGATGAGTTGATTTCATACAAAACTCTATCACTGAGATTAAAGTAAGGGTAGATAAGATGTGGAAGTTGATGAATGAAAAAGTTACAACAAACTTGAAAATCATAGAGGAGAAGGAAAAGCAAATAGGATCAAGTGATCAAAACAAAAAGAGGAAAAAGAACAAGGAAACAAGCAAAAAATAGCTAAAGTAGAATATTTTGTAGACTTAGATATAGAGAAGGAGGATGGATGTGACATCTATTAATATCAACAACCATGACAAAATCCACAATCGTTGGGGATGCCATCAACAAACTAGCAATATCCTTATTGCCAATTAGACCCTTACGAATACTATGTTCAACAACTTGTTTCTTCAAATGGTTTTACTACCCATGGCTCAACACACTACTACTATCCACCTAAATACCATCAACTCAAAACATCTCCTATGATATTATCATCCCATGCCTCTAATAATTCGTCACATCCTCATTACTCGCATACTTCCTTTCAACATATGTCACCACCAACAATGCAGGAAGGATTGGCATCACAACCTCAATAGAAGAATGCCACTCATGTTTTGAACATACAAGTGAATGATAATGTTAGTAGATTTGAGCATAAGTCTCGGAAACATCCTTTCCTTGGAACAATTCCTACACATGTGAATAAAACTAGTAGGTCTATTAGCTCATCAAGACTAGCACAAGACCAATCTACTACAACCTCCTTTCTCACAAAAACAGTGTCTCCTAATCCTATGCAAAAGCCAACAACCATTATCACTTCAACACAAACATTTGACATTACTAAAAATGTCACTACCCTATAGTTTGAACTACTAATCCTTAAGAGAAAGATAGTACTTGTTAAAGTACTAAGACAATAGAGTGAAGTTGAAGCACTTTGGATAAAGCAAAATCTGATAGAGCTTTAAGAAAAGTCCAATGTTCTAACCAAGCACATTACTTTAGAAGATTTTAAATAATTTTAAAAAGCAAGAATAGAGTGAATGTAAGCTACTAACCAGGAGATGTCTATGCAAAAGAAATGAGACACATTTGCTAGATTCCAAGCTTCAATCGAATATTTCATCCTCAAGAAGATCATTGTTAATTTAGAGACAACAAATTGGGAGCTTGCTATGAAGAATCAAAGCTTGGATGTGGAGAGAATAAAATGAAATGTATTAGAAAGATACATTTAATACATAAAAAATCCAGAAAAGGTAAATCTGAAGATAGCTAGGTTAGCAAGAGAGAATTAGAACCTATCCATGTAGCAAGTTAGGCCCATTTGGTAGTAAATGGAACTGGAGATTGTTGCCTAGAAGAATAAAGCCAAATAGTTGAAGAATATCAGGAATTATTACAAAGATTAGATGAGCTTATAGAAAGAAATCAAAATGGCCAAGACTAAATTTAAGACTGTTCTATAGTATTCTAGCATGGCAATGTGAAAAAACATCTAGATGTAATGGATGTAACCAATTAACTTGAGCTAAAAATGAAAGATCTACATATTAATGATCTCACATACTAGTTGGAGCTCACCAACTTGTGTTATTTTAATTTAGCCTTCATCATAGTAGGAAAGCCCTTGAAAGAGATAGAGAAACAACTTGTAAGTGCCTTATCACTATTTGAAAAAGAATGCTAAATTCATGACCAAACAAAAGATAATATATAATTAATAATAAAAGAGCTTGAGTTTTGCCAGAGTAGATTTACATGCTAGTGGGGTATAGCAAAAGAACTAACTTAGAGAATGAATAATTACCATATATGAAAATAATAAGTAGAAGAATTAGAGCTTGAACAACTCATGTTTGTAGCTTGGTCATCAATGCAAATAAGCTCTTTTAGACATTGTTATGTTCATTGAATGTCTCAAGTTCAATGAAGATCATCAAATATGCTTGGACCACAAGGGACCCATAGTGTCACATCCCCATTCACAAATGATGCTACTACCTAATGAAGATGGTGTCTCTTCATAACAAGTGTCATCATTATCTTAATAAGACTCGAAAGGGTAGTTGTAATTGAAATCCAAAAGGGCATGTTGTAATAACAAATGTGTCTCTTAAGGTAACCTTTGGGGATTTGGCCTAAGGCATTTATACCTGGGGTTAGAGGTCATGCTGGCATGGAGTGGTAGAGCTTGTACAAACAAGTCATAGGAAGTTGGGTGAAGCAGGACAGGAAGTGGACTAGCCATTCCTTCTAGTTGGGTTATAGGCCTAATTGTGATGGCAGTGCTAGATTGCCTCTAAGGGATAGATGCCAAAGGAAGAAAACCCCAAGAAACACTCTTAGAGCACGATTCAGATACGCTATTCCATATCAATAAAGAATTCTTTTCTTTCTCTTTCTACATTTTTCCTATTATTTCCTTTATATATAAAGTCGAATATCACATGTATTTTGCATTTGGTATATTTTCTTCATACGCATAATGTCTAATATATCATATATTTGACATTTGCCATGACATTTAGGGATGAGATGTCATAATTGGTATCAAAGCAAACCACGACCTAAGGGCCATTCAAAACCATAGGTCGACTACAACATGAACTTGATGATGAGCCTTGAAGCCACAAGATAGGGAAAACCATTAATGATCACCAAATGCACCATATGTCTGTGATGTAAGTTAGAAGATACCCTTTCATTGATTTCATGAACAAGAGATCACACATTTAGATCCTAGCAACCAACAAAATTCTTTCATGGATATCATTAACCAAGGAAGATTTGATTACACCTCATCAAGACTTATCAATTACAAAAGATGTTGGTAAGATAATGACACACCACTTCAGGTAACTCTTATGCATCTTAATAGTATAATTATTAATTGATTAGGGTCATTATTAAATTTCTTTTTAGAAAGTTAGTAACTATGACTTAAATTGATCTTGTTTTGTTGAAATTCACTATCCAAGTAATCTAGAAGATTCCACGTTACCATATGTTAGCCTAAAAATGTTAATTCAACAAAATAGGCTAGTTTAATCTTTTTAATTCCTAAAAAAACCAATTTCATTTTTGAACCCTAAAATTATGTCCAAAGTGTAGTACTTGTCGAGATGATTCTAATGGTACAAATTTCATCTCGATTGGACTTACAGTTTGGGAGATATTGATGTCTAAACTTTCTTGTTATATGTGCATTAAAATAATATTAAATTATTATTATTATTTAAAAATAAAAAATAACTAAAGAAAAATGTCAAAATTTTAGGATCAAAGATCAACCCAAAATTGCCATTTACCAATATCAAACCCCTACCCTATCATTGACTAAACCACCACATCAACCATCAAGGCAAGGTGGAATAAAATAATAATAATAAGTTTAAAAATTTAAAATTTTGAAAAGAAGGTTATGGGTTCAAACCCTAAAGCCCCCCCACCTTATATATATAATAAAAAAATTACAGATTGCATTGGCCTGCAAGGGCCAAATAGCATCCACCACAGTGCATAGGCCACCATGATGCTTTTCCCTATCATCGCTAGACACACCACTGCCTTGTTGCGTCCACTGCCATCGCCACCCACCTGCTACCTACTAGCCATGCACCATACAACCATGCTTTGAAACCACCACTCTCTATGTCACACATGCCTTGCAATTGCATGCCCTTCTGCCATGCCTGTGTATTATTCTCTAATGCATTCTCCACCCTACATGTGTGTCCTTGGCTACCTTCAAAGCCACCACAAACTACCTTATGTGCTACCACAAACTACCTCCCATGCCACCATAAACTACCTCCTACACCACCGTAAACCACCTCTTGTGCTATCACAAACTACCTCCTACGCCACCATAAACTGCCTCCCATGCCACCACAAACCATCTCATGTGCTACCAAAATTAGCCTCTTCGAACACTGTAAGAAATCACCTTTGCCAAACAAGTGCAGAAGCCGCACAAGCCTAATCAAGGAGCCACGTAAGCCCAATGATGGGCTACACAGGCCCTAAAAAAGGTTGCACAAGCCCTAAGATGGGCCACGTGGACCCTAACATAAGCCGCACCTACCCAAGGGACTACCATGTAGACCTTGAAATCGACTGACATCTGCACAACAAAAATTTTTCATCAGCAGACAGGAAATTCAAAATTTCCTAACAATTGATGGAAATTTTGAAATTCTATCAACTGACGGAAAAATTTAAAATTTTCATCTTTAGTCATTAATTTAAATTAAGAACACACAAATATTTGCAAAAATTCAAAATTTGTGCCTTGGTAACAACAGAGTAAAAATTTCATCATTAAGCATGCTCATTCTAGGGTAGAACTAGGATGGGTGACCTCTTGGGAAGTCTTGTTTTTTGTGTCAAAGGTCTTAGACTCTAGAAGCCATAACTTTTGATTTTGAAAATCTTTTTTGATGAACAAAGAGTCGTTTCTTATAGATTTCAACCTTTCAGACCCAATGGTGAAGTTTGATCTATCCGAGAGAACCCCAAAAATTAGTTTTTACTCTTTGCCCAATATAGTGCCTTGAGATACTCAAAACTTTAATTTTGGCATCACTTAAGCATACAATGTCCATTTTCAACATATGAATAATTATTTCCAACATTTTTCACCCTTTTGAACTCAATGGTGATGTCAGATTTATCATTTGGGTATCAAATAATTCGATGATATCATAAATTCAACCTTTTGAGCTTTAAGATTTAATGCATAACCCTTATAGATAGTCTTAAGATCACTATGGCATGTCATTAATTACACTACCAGAGTCAGTGCTCTTAAGGGGGGTAGAAAGGCTGTTAAGAATTAAATAATATATTATATGATGTCATTAAATATTACTAAAATTAAATAATGTAGATAAATTAGTTGGAGAATCAGTTGCTATATCAATATCAGTTGATTATTAATTAATGAATCAATTGATGTATTAGTTGGAGAAACAAAACAATCTTCAACCATCAAGAAAAGGGTGTTAATCCATCCTGCAATCAAACATAGGGCAAAATAGCATGGAGACTCAAAATCTCGTTTTGACAAGGAGTATGATACTCATAAAGAGAAATGATTCAAAAAAGAATCCAAGAATGAGAATGAAAGTTGCAACATATAACGTGCTTGCAAAATACTTAGTGAGTGAGAAACAACATCCNTATGAGTATCATACTCCTTGTTGAAACGAGATTTTGAGTCTCCATGCTATTTTGCCCTATGTTTGATTGCAGGATGGATTAACNAATCAAACATAGGGCAAAATAGCATGGAGACTCAAAATCTCGTTTTGACAAGGAGTATGATACTCATAAAGAGAAATGATTCAAAAAAGAATCCAAGAATGAGAATGAAAGTTGCAACATATAACGTGCTTGCAAAATACTTAGTGAGTGAGAAACAACATCCGATATGTACATCATGGGCTTGAGATTGGCACGAATATTGATACCCACATATTTTAGCAGAGTTAAGAGATTTGGATGCTGATGTCTTGTGCTTACAAGAAGTCTTACCATAGGAGTTTCTATATCAATTCCAGCCATACTTGAAGAAAATGGGATATAGAGGTTCTTATGGAGGTTCTACTTTTGAGCCATATAGATTAGCATATTGCAAAAATCACAACATGGATGGTTGTGTGATCTTTTATAAAGAAGCCAAGTTTGAATTGGTACACAGATTTGCATGGAGTTTAGAAAATATGATTTTTGAAATTCTAGAACTTGAAGTGATAGAAAAGAAAGTACAGTCAAGATCTTGGAAAAATCACATGGCCCTAGCACTGATTCTAAAAGTTCATCTATTAAGAAGATGTGTATGCATGGTTAACACACATTTGATTGTCAAATGAATATGTTCAAATATTAGACTATGTCAAGGAAAATATTTGATTAACCAAATAGAAAAAAGTTTGAAGAATAAGTTATAAGTAAGTTATACTAATCCAGTTCCATTTATTCTTTGTGGAGACTTCAATGCAAAAGTTGAAAGTAGTGTTTATTAATTCGTAAAATATGGATCTGTAGAGAAATCTTTGGAAGATGAACTAACTTGAATAAGATGTTTCCATCAATTCAGCATGCAATTCCATTGGCTAGTGCATATTCTACTTATTTTGAATCTTTAGTAGATAAATCAGATTCCAGAATTTGGGAGCAGATGATGTTGATGGATAGTATTCATCAAGAACCACAATTTACAAATTACTTTGCAATGATTAATAAGGATGGATCAACAACATTCTTCATTGAGACTTTGAATTATATTTGCTATGATGTCAGATTCTTTCAAGTTACCAAGTTACTAGAGTTGATTTCTAAAAAAGAAGTTGAGAAGAATCAAGAGCAAGCCTTGCCATCCCGAACAAGACCATTTGATCACATACCACTTATGGTAGAATTACAATTACTCCCATCAGTTCATAAGGTTGATCAAGATCAAAAAGTATCTCACTCTTTACTTTTATTTGATGATCTTATTATTTTATTCATTGTTCAATTTATATTTTAATTAGATAAGTAAAATATCTATGATAATAAAAATTGAGGATAAAGAATTTGCCCTGCCTTCACTTAGGTAACTAGATCCAAGTTGCACTTTGTGTGACCCTAATAAGAACTAGTGATTGGTGGTTGATAAATCTTTAATTCACCTTTTGTCATTATCTTAGAAAATGAAGTATCAAGAAAGTAATATTTAATTTTACATATAATTTTTTCACATATATTTTGTTTGTAGAATAAGCAAGAAATAACTTCAAATTCAAAGAAGAAATGAAATTATTGGAGCACATGATCATGAAACAAAGCATTGGAGCTGAAAAAAGATAAAAAATGTGGACTCGTTCGAGGGCAAACAAAACCTAAGGGGGGTAGATTATCACATTCCCATTCTCAAATGATGCTACTACCTAATGAAGACAATGTCTCTTCATAACAAGTGTTATTATTATCTTAACAAGACCCAAAAAGGTAGTTGTAATTGAGACCCGAAAGGGCATGTTGTAATAACGGATGTGTCTTTTAAGGTAACCTTTGGGGGTTTGACCTAAGGCATTTATACTTAGGGTTAGAGGTCATGCCGACATGGAGTGATAGAGCCAGTATAGGCAAGTTATGAGAAATCAGGTGAAGCCAGAAAAGATGTGGATTGGCCATCCCTTCTGGCCGAGTTATAGGCCTAATCATGGTGGCAGTGCTAGATTGCCTCTAAGGGATAGATGCCAAAAGAAAAAAAATCCCAATGAACACTCTTGAAGCATGATCTGGATATGCTATTCCATATAAATAAAGCATTCTTTTCTTTTTATTTCTGCATTTTTCCTATTATTTTCTTTATACATAATGTCGAATATCACATATATTTGGCATTTGGTATATTTTCTTTGTACGCATAATATCTAATATATCGTATATTTGACATTTGCTATGACATTTGGGGATGGAATGTCACATATAGAAAAATGAAGAGAAGCTCCATGACATTAACAACATGTGGAAGACCAAGGAAAAAGAGCTAGTATTCCCTAGGACATAGCTTCAATAGCTAAATTGCTAAAGAGCTTTGTAAATTATTTATACCTGTATGATAATGTACACTACTTGAATTGTCTTATCAAGCTACACTTGCGATTTTATAATATTAGTTAGTTAGTTAATTGATTAGCATCACCTCACTGATTTTGTAATCAAACTCCATCCATTTTTATCTAAATCAAGGACAAGTTTTGAGTCAATTGTGAGGTTGTGATGAATAATAAAAACTCTATTTTCAAATGTATCAATGAATTGTTTGGTGCACTAACACAGATGTGTTGACTCCTAGGCTAGTCTCAACTACAAATGCAACTCATTGTTTTAACCAACCCTCTTATTTGTTTCTAGTGCAGGTCCTTAATTTACAAAGCAACTATTGGAGAAAAATTAAAATAGTTCAAAAGTAATTTTTGGTTAGAGAATTTCAGGTTAAAAGACAAATAGTATGATTTGCTACTCCTTGATGTGGATATGACTCCTTTAGAAACAACAATAGAAGACATTTACCAATTTATATCATTGGTTCGTAATCCATTTGGTTGCATGGATAATTTTTCTTTAAAAAGAAAAGCCATAGCTACTACATATCAAAATTGGTGGTTCCTTGAAGGAGTACTATGGTTAAAAAGGGATATTGAGTAAATTCTCTATTCTGATACACAACAACTCTATAAGTTCATCAAACACAAGATCCTTTTCTACATATGGGACAATTCAAAAGGCAATAAACAATTATATTTGACTAGAGCAACCATTGATTGAAATCCATCTTCAATGAGGCTTTTGGGAATTTGATGCGCTATCATTATGATGGGTATAACTTATTCATTAACCCCTATCACTTATTCATTAACTCTCACTACTTTAAAATTGAAGTAAATGACTTAAAATTTCACAAGAAAAACATCTATAACATTAGAAAGTGATTAAAAATTAATATTATGTATTTTTCCAATCTCCTATATAAGAGATAGCATGCTAGCAACTTATTCGTCATTAGTTATTTTCCTCGGTCCAATGGTTCTAGGTCAGGAGGGTCTAAGGACGCAATAAAGATAGAATCAATATCAACTTTAGTTCAAAGGATCATTTTGATCGTTATAAGTCCGTTCATTAAGGCTTTTCACTAAGGGTTGTTTCAAAATTCTTTTTATAGAATTCGTTCATGGAACAACGTTATTGACTGGAATTCAACTTCTTTATAGTTATTCCATTACAACGCTATCAATCAATAAATCATCCTATGATCGAAGGGCCCGTCCTCGAGGAATTTAGCAAACCTTTTGGCGGAGATTCGTAGGTATCATTACGACAATTAAAAACAAAAACACTGACGCTTGTATCCATCACAGATTTTTGGTTCCTGTAAAACAGTTATCTTGGGGCTTCTGGCCCAACAAATCCGACAGTAATACGACCGAAAACAAAACAAGAAAGGAAGAAGAGTGTAAGCATAGCGGCAATATCGAAATCTTTGCTGAGCTAACGTTCGCGATCATCGCAGAAAAAAGAAAAAGAAATGGCGATTATCGCAAAAGAAAAAGAAAAGGAAATCGCGATTATCGACTGAAAAAATGTCGCGACGTTTGCAAATTGCCAGACGAAAGAAAAAGCACCGGAATTGGAAAGCCATAATCATCATATTTTTATATTGGCATTGCATAAACGGATGCCAAGTCCCAGTGATAACCCTAACCAAATCAAGAAGGCCTAATAACACAACGGAAACGGAAGCAGCAGCAGCAGCAGCTAAATCAGAAACTAAGAGCAAATTGAAATAAAACTTACTATTGCTGCGCCAAGAGAGGCAATTCCTGCTCTTCTTCTTTTTCCTTTTCTACTTCGAAGAAGCCGGAATCGGAATCGGAATTGGAAAGGCAGCTGAAGCCGCAGCCACACTGAGGGATTTGCTCGAAATTGGACACCTGGAAAGACTGGGAGAGAATGCCGGCATGAAAAGTGAGATCGTTGTTGTCGCGGTCGACCTGCGTGATGTCGAGCCAGAAGATGAAGATCTTGACGCTGATGCCCTTGATGTTGGTGATGGAATTCTGCTGGATTCGTCCAGAAACAGTTTTACGGTAACGGATGGTGTAGCCGGCCTCCAAATTGAACTTGCAGGTGCTGGAGAATGAGATAATGAAGGTGCCGTCGTTGGAGAGCGTGTAACCGGTGAGGTTCGAGGGCAGAATCCCCGGCGGAAATCCGAAAGACCGCAACAGGTCATGCGCCGACAGTGTCTTCTCCGTCTTCCTCGCAAGATCGGCGGCCTGTGTTTCCACGCTCGCTGTTTCCGTCACTGTGCACAGCAACAGCAGCAGAATCAACAACGGCAAGCTACCGCACCAGGAGTTCGCCATGGAATTGGATTGGGATTCTTCGAGGGGGTTTCCGGATTAGTCGGTCTGGATCTGCTTCTGTGTGTGTTTTTGGGGCTTTTATTTTTGGCCCTGATTCCGTGTTTCTGTGTGAGGTTTTGTCGTGTGGTGTTTTTGGTCAAATTCATCCTGACACGGCACAAGACTGGTTGGTTGGAGACGAAGGTTCAATGGTTTATAGTGTAGCGCGTGATTTTCACGGTATTAATGATTCACTGACTCTAGACTATTTTCCTCATGGGGAAACGTGCAAAGTGCTTCTTCCCTTCAAAGGGATTGCAGGATTGGTAGGACAATTCTTACCTACCCAGGATGATATGGGCCAGGGGTGTCGGACCTTGAAAAGAAGTTCTATTGATAATAAGTCATAGGGTTAAGGGGAAGGGGGAAGCTAAGCGCACTATGCATGAAACTCAAGACCAACCTTATAAATAAACAAGTATTAAGGGAGGAAACCCAAATTGGGGCACCACCAAACATCCACCATGCTAACTCGTTACAAGATAGAAGGACATAGAATTAGATAAGGGAAAAAAAAAACTCTCAATTAAGGATAGAGAGAGTTCCAATGGTGACTCACAACAGAAAGGGAAAGCTTCCTTGCAGAGATTACTGATGCTGAGTGTTACTGAGTCTTTCCCACAGTTACAAGAGATGAACCAACTGATGTTTATCCAAATTGAACTTGGATGCTTGAAATGTGAGTTGGAAATGAATGAGGTGAAAGATCTGCAACTTCTCCAACCTGGTGAGCAAACATTTATTAGACTAATTTATCTTTTGAAATATAACATTGCATCTTTGCTTCCAAATATAATATAAAATAGTAGGCCTAATAACTTTCCATTAAAACTTGAGATTAGCAGAAGTAATGTTTAAAAAGCCGAATATGACATCCTCTTGAGATAGCTTGTATGAAGGAAAAACTATGGAAGCCCACTTCCACACATGCTGAGCAAAGAGACAATGCCAAAACACATGGACAAAGTCATCTTGTCCACCACAAAGAGGGTAATTGGGATTGGGAATCCCTAGATATTCTAACCGTTTACCAATAGGTAGTNACCGTAACATCAATGTGCCAATGACCATGGAGAAAGGAGTAGATCTGGACTAGGCAATGGTTCATTGCAACCGACTCCCCATACAAATTGCTAAACTTGACCCCCGAAATCCAACAGCTAGCTAGCCTAAGACAATTCAAGTAGATGACACCTTTCCGGTACCACGAGGTAGCCACCTTAGCCTTTGTGATGGCAAGGGGAGCGGGCAACAGAGGTAACCACCACAGACACAATCTAGAGAGGATAGTAGGGTGGATCTTAACGTTAGTTCAGTCAATGTAACTATGCAGAATTTGCTAGGCCCTCTAGATGCTTTTGAAAACATGAGAACCTGGAAGAATGATAGTGAGGGGGGAAAAGATCCAATTGACAAAATGGATGCCTTTCCAGAAGAGCTTGTTTTTAGGAGATGCTTGATGAAGCCTTAATTGGAGGAGGGTCCCAATGATGTCTGAGGCATCTAAATGCTTAACCAACCACTTAGCAACTAGGGTAATTCATTGCTTATAGGAATTCAAAAGACCTAAGCCACCTGTATTCTTGGGGAGAGTAACAATATTCCAAGCGACTTGATGAAATCCCTTCTGAGAATCTTTGGAGGACCACATAAAGTCATGAAATAATCGTTCAAGCTTCTGGTAGGCAGCTTGGGAGGGGGCCCAACACAAAGAGTAATACACATGGGTGGACGCACATATGGACTTACAAATAAGGTATTTACCCGCAAGTGTGAGGGGTAAAGAGTGGGGGGTTGTTGAAATTTGAAATAATTGAAACATAGGTATGCCCCAAGTTGTATAGTCTACAATGAACTTTATAACTCAACATTATCCTTCAAAATCAAACCCATGACTTAACTTTTCCAAATCAAGAGTTTTACCACTAGGCTAATACCTCACTCTTGTGGAAGTCATAGAGTTAGTTTGAAAGAGTATGCTAATATGATACTATTATATAAAATCATGTTGGCTATACGTTTTGCATGTAACTATAATTAAACAATTTTAAGTTTTAATGTCCTTCACTAATCCCAAAGGGACAATGATGGATTGTGTTGGCGACCGTTTGGGACGCGACTACCAACGAATGTCCTCGAATATGATTTAGGTGCTTATTGGTCTTCTGGCACCACTAAGGCCCAGATACCTCCAAATAGACTCAGTAGTTAATGTGAGTATGTGTGTGTGCTATTGCAGTGTGCAGTTGTGAAAAATGAAACGATGGTGTTGTATGTAAACTACAAATGACTTATCTTAAAGAGATTCAACCAACTTTGCCAAGTACTGTGAGTTGTTGAGAGTTCTTATTTTGTTTAATTGCCTAATCTATGCGGCCCTTATAATACCTACTTGTAACAAATAAAGTTTTGCAAAAACATTTGAGCACAACTCCGTGAATCTACTTCTAATTTTCCCTAGAGAAAGAGATAGTTCCACAAGAAAACTAGAAATAGAGCAAGATTCAATGGAAATAGACAGAAAAGAAAGTAGATTTGTGTTAAGACCTCAAATGTTTAAACAAGGTAAAATGATATGAGTAAACACTTCGCAATAAAGCTATCCCAAATTCAATAACTACAAATTGTTCAAACTTCCAAGGCTGCTATTTTTGGTAATTTTTGATTGCAGGTTCCAGGAGCAAATGATACTTGTGGTTTACGTTTCTAACCACCTAAAATCTTTGAATTGAGTTCCTAGCAGTGATGTTGTTTCTATTTTCATCATTATTGGTGTAATGAACTTCGTCTATTTCTGCCCGTATTGCTCAAGGCACTCCTGGTTGTGGCGGAGCCTTGGGCACGTAAGCACAAAATTTGTTGAGTTACTTGGAATAGCTCAGAGGCCGGTAGAGTTTGGTGGCGCGATGATACGATCGCGCCTTAGCCGTACGGCGTGGACCTCCACTGAGAACAAGAGCTTGCCATGCAGAACAAGAGCTCGCTGATGTAGCAGCAGTGGTGGTCATTGCTGCTTGTGACCTGCTGCTAGGAATACTATGGATTCAGACCTCCGCTGATGAGCACCAAGATGTTGGGAAAGCATTTCCAGACGCCGATGCCCTCACTGCCTCCATTGTTAGGGTTTCTAAAGGTGCGATGGAAATTTTTCGGTGAGCATGTTGCAGACATTGAAGCCCTGCTCCATTCCGCAGGCAAAGCATCCAACATCCTCAATATGCACAGAATCCCTAACGCGACTGTGCAGGAAGAAGACGAGGATGACGAAGATGATAGAGCTGTTAGTTACAATTGTTGTTCCAGTCTTTTACCTCTACATTCTTACATTAATTTCCTGTTTAATCAGTGTAGATATAAACTTGATGGCTGTGTGGCAGTTTTCTGAGCATGGAATTTTATTACAGCCATGAAATTTTAGACGATTCATAGGAGAAATAACTTTACCCTACATCGGACTACCGAATTTGCNAATTTTAGACGATTCATAGGAGAAATAACTTTACC
Source organism: Gnetum montanum (assembly GCA_015680685.1). Taxonomy (NCBI): domain Eukaryota; kingdom Viridiplantae; phylum Streptophyta; class Gnetopsida; order Gnetales; family Gnetaceae; genus Gnetum; species Gnetum montanum. The sequence goes on along the minus strand of MNCI01002736.1, from coordinate 548,850 downwards.
CTACATCGGACTGCCGAATTTGCGTTGCTGCAAAGATATGCTTTCCCGAAATAAAATGGATACAAAACCAATTTTACTTGAGATGCTCTTTGATTTGCTACATATTCATATCATATAAATTATGCATATAAAAATTGGACTTCCTCCATAATCCCACTAGACTTTGGTTATGGAAAGCAGGCATTGAGATTATCAGGATATTCATCGATAAAGCCCAGTGTATAATAATATATTTATATATCTATATTGCTGCCCTGTGACATGCAATGCTCCGAGAGTTATAAGCTTACTATAGGAATGGTGCTCCTGTATTATTTTTCTTAAATTAAAAGAATGTTGTTGTTAACTTATTCTTTACCTCTCAAACTGAAATTTTTGCCACTTCTCCAAAAACTCTTAACCAATTTTATCATGCTAACCTATTCCATGAAATGGCCAAAATGTGCCAACATTTCTGCCCCCTTTAAAAGCTTAAAGAAATTTATGCAACCCCTTTAAAATTGAACTGTACTGAAACTTTTATTGAATTTTCACAGTTGAACATACAAATCTTTTTGGAGGAAAATTCCCATCAAACATATGGTTTGATGGTATAAAAACTTCATTCCTAAGAAAAACAATAAACTGTACATTAGCAAGTCCCTCATTCATGGACTATTCTTGGGTTGGGAACTAAATTGTGAGGGTTACTCTGGTAGGAATCCTCATCTCTCTAACTATGTCATAGGCAATTTCTTACATGATAAAGGTTGTTCTGTTGTTTTCTAGCTTGATGGAGCTTTCAACTTACTCTTCTCGAGCTTTTTCTTCAGTAGTCTTCTCATTTTCCTTTTCAGATGAGCCCTTCTGTTCTTCCCAGTTAGGTATTTCAGCTTTCTCTTGGGACACGAATGTTTCTTCCCATGACTCCTCATTGGTTGGTTGCTCTTCTCCCCTCTCCTCTTCTTGGGTGCAATCTTGATATTCCCCCCCAAATATTTGACTCTATCTCTAAACCTCTTGTGATGAATGAAAATTCATTGGACAACCAAGCCATGAAAGGACACTCCTTCGGTGCTCCATATGCTCTAGCTTTCAAATAAGCCTTTAAAACATGTTCAGGGCAACATCCCATCACATATGGAATAAAAGGCTTTCTCATTGTTCTCCCAAACTCCATCTCCCTCTTTCAAATTAGCTCTCTCTAACTTTCCCTACTCAACTTGAATTGAAAGATGATGAAATCCTAAGTAACCCAATTCTCTTTTTATAGGTGCTAGGAATTTAAAATCCCCCCCAAAAGTTTTCAACCAATTTTCCCTCTNTAAATATATTTAGAATAAATTTATTTAAATTAGAAAATAGTTTTTCTTCAAGTGAGGCAAGTGAAAGCCTACAAGTGAAACAAGTGGAATCCTACAAGTGTGACAAGTTGCGAAGATGACTCATCCACCACTTAGTGAGGATTGTGACAAGTGGTTAAAATACCTAAAAAGAGGGAAAATTGGTTGAAAACTTTTGGGGGGGATTTTAAATTCCTAGCACCTATAAAAAGAGAATTGGGTTACTTAGGATTTCATCATCTTTCAATTCAAGTTGAGTAGGGAAAGTTAGAGAGAGCTAATTTGAAAGAGGGAGATGGAGTTTGGGAGAACAATGAGAAAGCCTTTTATTCCATATCTGATGGGATGTTGCCCTGAGCATGTATTGAAGGC
>MNCI01002736.1:532230-542642 GCA_015680685.1 Gnetum montanum | reverse complement strand
CTTTGAAAGAGTCCACAAATTTGTTGAAACTTGATGTTAAAATCTCTAATTGACTCTTTAACTCCTTGCTTAGCTTGTATCAGCCCATAGTTTAGTTGTTGTTGATCTAGTTGATTACCAAACTAGGCCAAGAAAATATTCTTCATGTCATCCCAACTTGTAATACTATTAGTTGGTAAGTTCGAATACCAAATTTGAGCCATATCCTTTAAATTTGATACAAACAAACTACAAGCTTGATCTTGATGTTGAATATTTGCATGAGCTAAAGCTAACTCAAACATGTGAATATATTCTTCAACTAAATAAGCTTTTCTAGGAATGAAAGGCTCAGGTAAATATTTGTAAACTACCTTAGGAATATCATTGTAATTTTGAAATCCTAATGGTGTAATTCTTTGCCAAGGATTTGTCATCCTATTCCTTTGGATAGTTGAACTCTTAGACTCTCTAGATCTTCTCTTATGAATTGATAAACCAGATATAATGGGTGATCTTCTTGATCTTCTAGTTTTCTCTCCACTATTTGTTCCCAATTCAAAAAATTTCTTTTGTTCTTCTTCTAATGAAGAATCAATCTTAGAATCAAGAATATCTTTTGAAACTTTCAAATTTTTCAAACAATCAATCTTCTTGGTCATGAACTAAAAATAGTATTTAATCTCTTAAGCCTTTATAGTAACAAAGAATGGTTGATATGCTAAAATTATAAGGCTTATGAACTTAGAGGCTAAATTTTCATCCCTCCTTCTAGCACCAAAAGAATTGTTGGCAATTGTTTGGGACACGACTGCCAACGAGTGTCCTTGAACAGGATTTAAGTGCTTGTTGGTCTTCTGGCAATATTAAGGCCTAGATACCTCCAAATAGACTCAGTAGTTAATGTGAGTATGTGTGTGTGCTTTTGCAGTGTGCAATTGTGAAAAATGAAACAATGGTGTTGTATGTAAACTACAAATGACTTATCTTAAAGAGATTCAGCCAACTTTTCCAGGTACTGTGAGTTGTTGAGAGTTCTTATTTTTTTTAATTGCCTAGTCTATGCGGCCCTTATAATACCTACTTGTAACAAATAAATTTTTGCAAAAACATTTGAGCACAACTCCGCGAATCTACTTCTAATTTTCCCTAGAGAAAGAGATAGTTCCACAAGAAAACTAGAAATAGAGCAAGATTCAATGGAAATAGACAGAAAAGAAAATGGATTTGTGTTAAGACCTCAAATGTTTAAACAAGGTAAAATGATATGAGTAAACACTTCGCAATAAAGCTATCCCAAATTTAATAACTACGAATTGTTGAAACTTCCAAGGCTCAAATAAGCAATTTCTTCAAGACAATCCTACTATGCTACCAAAAAATTGTTGCATAAACTATCACGTACGAGACTCCATTTTGGCTAGATAATGGATGTCAACAATTGCATTCAACAGAACCTTTAACAATTGCATTCAACAATGCTCTTCCCAAGACCCAAAGTGTGTCTCCAAGTGAGAGCTAGTAGTCCACTTTTCTTTCTAACCCTTGAAGCCTTTTTATAAGGTTTAAAGGTAGTTATATATTCCAAAATATCTTAGCTAACTTCTCTCCCAAGGAAGTTATAACTTGCTTAACAAGTTAGGAGATATTACTTGCCCAACAAGTTAGGAAGTTAAGAAGTTAGGAGAAAATCATGCTAATATTGGCATGTGTCTTTACAAACTTTTCAATTTTTTTAAAAAATAAAGCCAAAGTCTCCATACTATAAGAGCTTCATACAATTGTTATTTTATTTTAATTTTAGGATTTTTAATTACCCATCGTGTATAAAGCCTTAGTAATTTACTTGGGATAATTAAATTAATGTTAGGTCTTTAATAAGCGCTCCATACCATTATTGCATGTGAGAAATTGCTAAAATTATCTTTTTGCCACCAGACCATGTGAAATTAAAATTTTATTTTTGTGACTTCAATTCTGTGCATTTGGGTTTTGTATTTGTCTTCAGCGATGACAGTTTCTTCTGAATAAACTGTAACTCTGATTTATCGGCATCGGCCAAAACATCTCCTGGTTCTACTGATTCAGTTATGCACCTTTCTTGCTGTGTCTTCGTGTCTCTATTACCGCACACGGTGGATTGGTACATTGATGACGAATGCGTTGGCATCGAGCACTGCTGTTTTTTTTGTTAATTTCAGATTGCAGGTTCCAAGAGCAAATGATACTTGTGGTTTACGTTTCTAACTGCCTGAAATATTTGAACTAAGTTCCTAGCAGTGATGCCATTTCTATTTTCATCATTGTTGGTGTAATGAACTTCGTTTGTTTTTGCCTGTATTGCTCAAGGCACTCCTGGCCGTAGTGGAGCCCTGGGCACGTAAGCACAAAATTTGCTGAGTTACCTGAAACATCACAGAGGCTAGTAGGTTTTGGTGGCATGATGATACGACCGCACCTTAGCCGTACGGCGTGGACCTCTAGTGAGAACAAGAGCTTGTCGTGCAGAACAAGAGCTCACTGATGCAGTGGCAGTGGTGGTCGTTGCTGCTCATGACCTGCTGCAAGGAATACTATGGATTCAGACCTCCACTGATGAGCGCTAGGATGTTGGGAAAGCATTTCCAGATGCCGATGCCCTCACTTCCTCCATTGCTAGGGTTTCTAAAGGCACAACGAAAATTTGTTGGTGAGCAGGTCGTAGACATTGAAGCCCTACTTCGTTTCGCAGGCTCCAACATCTTGAATATGCATAGAATCCCTGTGTAAGAAGAAGACGAGGACAACGAAGATGATAGAGCCTTTACTTACAATTGCTGTTCCAGTTTTTTACCTCTACATTCTTACATTAATTTCCTATTTAATCAGTGCAGATATAAACTTGATGGTCGTGTGGCAGTCTTCTGAGCATGAAATTCTATTATAGCCATGAAATTTTAGACGATTCATAGGAGAAATAACTTTACCTTGCACTGGACTGCCAAATTTGCATTACTGCAGAGATATGCTTTCCTGAAATAAAATGGATACAAAACCAATTTTACTTGAGATGCTCTTTGATTTTTTACATATTCATATCATATAAATGATGCATATAAAAATTGAACTTCCTCCATAATCCCGCTAGACTTTGGTTATGGAAAGCAGGCATTGAGATTATCAGGATATTCAACCATAAAGCCCAGTGTATAATAATATATTTATATATCTATATTGCTGCCCTGTGACATGCAATGCTTAGAGATTTATAAGCTTACTATAGGAATGGTGCTCCTATATTATTTTTCTTAAATTAAAAGAATGCTATTGTTAACTTATTCTTTTCCTCTCAAACTAAAATTTTTTCCACTTCTCCAAAAACTCTTAACCAATTTTATCATGCCAACCTGTTCCATGAAATGGCCAAAATGTGCCAACAGATTGGTTTGCCAACTACAATCTAATGTTGCTCTTTTTCAAGGAAGGCAAGTTCCATGCCTTCTACATATCTTGAGAAATTAAGTTAACTTTGGAACCTGAATCTAAATGAGCCTTGCACAATTCATTTCTAGAAATCTACAAGTAGATGAGGGGACTTCTTGGATCATATCTCTTCATGGGAAGGTGGCCAACCTTAATCCAATCTGTGATCACATAGGTTAACATGATAGTATGGAGTTGGGGAGAGTTTTGGTTTAAAGGCTACTTGATATGAATTTCAAAGGTAGAAGTAGCAAGCTTGGAAACCTCAAGTGTTTGAGAGGACTTCATGGGGCTGCTAGTTCTAAGGAATGACCTCTTATGAGGCTTGGATTCAAGACCATTTGGTTGAGAGCCTAGTTATGAATTCACTACCCTAGTGGCATTTATTTATTATGGTTGGGCAAGTATTTCACCCTACATAGATGGAGCAAGTGGAAAAGGTGTTGTTAGTTGTGGTGTAGGAGTGGATGAGTGCTAAGGAGGATAGAAGGAAAAATGATACTTCCTCCTTGGAGAAGGTGCTATGTAGTACTTTGGAGGGTAGTAGTGGTATGGGAAAGAAGTAGGACTAGAGAAGTCACGTGGGGATACCAGTTGTTGAACATAGTAGCCATAGGGATTTGGTTGCCGATAAGGATATTGCTACCTTGGTGGCGGCATCCCCCATGACTATGGGTGTTGCCATTGTTGGTATTGTTCTTGAGGCTGAGGTGATGCTCCACTCAAATAATAGGCTTGTTGGTGGAATTGCTACCAGTAGTTGCCTTGCGGATAAGGCAACCTCTTGGGTGCTTATTGTTTCACCAATCTAGAATTCAAAGTGTACACCTCAGATTCTTGCATATGTGATAGCATTAGACAACATCCCTTAGGACGTTCACACTAGCAAATGTCACAACCATCATCATCAATTTTAGAATCTACAACCTCCTCTGCTACAACAATGTTACCCTTATTTTTGTGATATCCCTATTTAGTATCCTTTTTCTTCCTTCTTTCATGATCACTACCTCCTTGATCTTTATGTTATTTTGTAATTTTCAGAGCATTTTGGAACTTCTCATCTAAGAATTTCCACATATTATTTACCTTACCAAATATTTTGATAACAGATTTTTGTATTAATAAGGTTTTCCTCTGCATCACCTCATTAAGCAGTGCCTCCTCCTCATGATCATAAAAATAGACTTCCCTCTTACGAATGGAGGGATCTTTGTTGTATTCCTTTGCACTTTTCCACTTCTTTAGTTCAACTTTCTCATTAGCTAGCTAATTAATTATCATTTAGATATGATGGGCTTTTGGCTCAGAAAGTCTTCCTTGGGCATAGACCCCAAGAGTTCTCCTCATTTTAGTCCTGTGCCCATCTAGGATATGGCATAACTAATCCCATTGCGAGTATCTATGGCCTAGGCATCAATGCAAAAGAGAATAGTACCTACCTAGGGCTACATTCAAGGACTTACGATTGCCTTGTTTCTAGCCTTGGATTTACCTTTGTAAATTGAACACTCTAAAGTACATTTGATACTTGTCATTGAACAAATCTAGCATCGTACTCCATTGGTGAATAGATTTCAATTCTAAGTATCGGTACTAGCTTTCAACTTCTTTAATGAGTGTCCTAAGAAATAATTTTAGCTTTTTCTATTCATTCTCAATATTCTACAAGGCACATGCATCATGAAAGGCTTACAAGTGATTTTGTGGATCTAAGTTGTATCCCCCATCAAATATGGAAATATTGTTCATATCTAGCCTTTTGATATAGGTATCTTTCAAGGTCCTGGTTGGAATTCTAATTACCTCTAAAATATTCCTGACAGCCAGTAGAGGCTCATCATAGTCATAAAGGTCTTGGTGAAGGCTCATCATAGTCATAAATGTCTTGGTGGTCCAATGTTGGGTTCATAAAAGGATGACTCATCATATCCCCACAATTGAATGAAAACTCGTCCTCAAGTTAAACAAAATGAGGAACAAGTTCTTTACCTAACATTAGGTTTGAAAAAGATATATATAGTTTACCCCCACNTGCAGGAAAATGGGGGGTTGCTTTTGTGCAAACTTTGTGCTAATTTAATAAAATTTGCTATTGCCTAGAAGGTATCATAAGAGTAAGGATGTTGAGAAATCTTAGGAATTATAATGCAAAATCACTAACAATAATGCCAAATGTCTAATTTTTGTAACCCATGAGCCCATAACCATTACTTTAAGCCAAAAGTAACGAAAAAGGAACTAGTTGCAATGGGTCGTAGAAGAGATAGACACTTTTTGGGGGATTTTTTCTTGAAAATTTTCCTAATCTTGCAGTCATATGCATTATGAGCTCAATGAACTAAGGTTATGAGTAAGGTATAAATTTATTAATGATAATAAATGTAACCTTGTTAACACCTAGTTTTTACTTGATTGCAAATGGTATTCAATTTTGTCTCTAAACACCTCCATTTTTGTAATTTGTCCCCCTCTGTAACTCGGGCACTTGGTTAAATTTATGTTGTGTCATGTGTGTGTCATGTATGTGTTTACGTTATGTGTGTTGTAAATAAGAATCCATACCTTCCAAATTGTAAAGTAACTTGAGGACAAGTTTTTGCTCAGTCGTGGGGGTATGATGAAGTGTCATTTAGTTAATGCGTTGACTAGGCCGCATATAGGGGGCCACATATATGTGGCCACGTCGACACGGCCCCATCGACGTAGCCACCCTGCGTCGATGTGGCCCCGTTTACGCAGCCACCTTTCCTGGCCTATAAATAAGAGGGCTTTCTGCCTCATTTAGGCATCTTTTGAGTAGTTGTAGTGAAGCTCTTGTAGTTTTTTCCTACAGGAGATAGCATATTTTCCAAGTGCCTGCAGCAAGTGTAAGAAAAGTGATTGGCTCTTTATTAGAGCATTGATGTATTTGAGCCCATTGGCGTGACGGTAATAAAGACGAACTATTTAAGCAATCCTTGTAGCATTTGGACTTAGTTATTTTGTGCAATTAATAGTTTAATATGTTTATGCTTTATTAGTTACTTGTTAATTACTTAAGTTTTCGTTATTATAATTTCCATCGCTATTGTTCATTCGTAGTTTGTTAAGGCCATAAGTACGACCATCTTGAACGTAACCTAAACACTTGGTAAGCCCAGTGACACTTAACGTCTGGTAACCCAGAGGTGTTGGGAGATGCTCAGAATGTGCTCGGAAGATGGGACCGGATACTTATGTTAGGAGTAGTTAAGATTTAGATTAAGATAATTTTAGATTAATTAATATTCTATCCTTATATTCCCAGATAATTAGTCACCAAAAAGATAATTAAAAAGATATAAAAATCATTAGCCTTAATCTTACTTAACCAGCATAAATAGAACTTCACAAGTGAGATTAGGATGACAACGACCGTTGTAACCCAAGGTTTCACTGGTTAGAAGTCTGGTGCATGTTAAGTGCTTACAGTCTACAGATTTCGACCGAGTCTCGCGTGAACGCTCGTGATTCGTATGGTTGGGCGTAGGGGTACCTAGCCGCTCATCACATATAAAAAGGCATTAACCACTATCCAAGAAGAAAATAAGCAGCTCACTGTATAGAATTCTTAGTTGACCACGGTGGAAAAACAAAAGAACATCTTGAAAGAAAGCATTCATTAGTTGCGAGAACAACTGGTAAGGGTCAACCAAGATATGAGTAGATTGGCCAGGGAAAATAAAATCCTCTTCATGGAGGAGGTACACACTATTTGTCAAAAGATAACAATTGAGATCAGCACGTGGCAGAATGAGGCCAGGAAACATGAAAAATTGAAAAAACACTTCCATGACCAAATTGGTATGTACAAGGAGATCAATGAAAAGGAAATCAAGATGGCCAAGGCCCACATCAGCTCCTTGGTAGCACAGAATTCTGAATGGTAGGCCATCTTGGACAATTATGCCATGGTCCAACAAGTAGAAGTTAAAAACAAAAACTTGTAGATAGAGGATTTAAAGGAATACATGGTATTATCTAACCTTAGATATGCCAACCTTGCCATGTTAATAGCAAGTTGTCCTTGAAGTGAGCTAGGGAAATAAGTGGTGACCCCCTATGCACTTTATGAGAAAGAGTTTATGGATAAAAAAGATGCTTTGCAAAATGTGCAAGTCTAAAACTTAGAATTGGAGGTGGTCAAAGCTAGTTACCAAGAATAAAAAGATGTAGCATCAAAACTAGCTTGTAGATTGATGAATTATCATGAGCTTAGGGATAAAGCTAGGGCTTTTGAGGAAGAATGACGGCAGTTTGTAGCATGGTATGTAAAAGAAAATCAAATGTTTCCATAGTTGTGATGTCCTTGGGATGTACCAGTGCTAGCACACATCAGCACAATAGCTTGGATGGTGCATGACCCAAGGATAGAGGAGGAAAAATTGAAGGCTTTGCTTAATCAATACAAGTTTTAATGGCCTGGCAACAAAGGGAAGTAGCTAATGGAAGAGCCACTACCTCCTAGCACTACATGAGCTTCCCAGTCTTGTTTTTGTTTTGTTTTGTAATAATGTGTTTCATTTTTTGTACTACACCACTATGGCATGCAACAAGTCAATTATTTTGTTTATTGTTTCAGTCAGTCAATAATCCCATACCTACCAATATCTTGTAAAGAACTTGTTCCTCATGTTGTTTAACTTGAGGATGAGTTTTCATTTAGTTATAGGGGTATGATCAGTCATCCTTTTGTACCTTGACGTCAAATGTCAAATACCCAACGTCACCTCATTTGGGTGTCGAATACTACACTTGGGCTCCTAGAGGGGACAACATGTAGAACATAGGAATGAAGGAGATAGTTTTAATTTTCAGTTTTTCTCTTTTAAGTCTATTATTCCTAGTGCATGCCTGCAATGTGATGTTTGTAATTGTATGGAAACTTTGTTTGAGTGTGATGTACTTAGACACATTACATGATTAGTAATAAAGATCGAGATTACTTCCATCATTGCAGCATCCACTTAGATTATTATTGCTTTAACTATTTACTGCTTTCTTTGGTGAAATATTTCCATTTATTGTTATTTACTATTCTTGTTATTAAGAAAAATGTGTACGCCTTAATCATGAATTTTTAAGTGTAGATACTTGGTAATCCAAAGGTGTATAGTTTGGCATAACAAGTGATGTACACTTGGCAATACTAGAAGTAGTTTCACAAAGTTCAAGACGTTTACAAATGATTAAGCATGGATACTTATCGCCATATGCTAGTTAGATTTTGTTTTCCATTATTCATTAGTTAAATTAATTCATCTCTTTATTCCCATTAGGAGTAGTGTAGAAATTAGACAACATCATATGCCTCACTTTGGACTAAACCATACATGATGAAACTATCACTAGTCCAAGTGGGAAGATAGCGAACTATGATCAAAAAATAACAATCTAGATGCTACAACTAGTCCCATCCATGGAATTCGACTAGATCATGCGTGAATGCTTGTGATTCGTATGGTTAAGCATAGGGGTACCTTTTTGCTCATCAACAAGGTTAGTTAAATTTCTTTTATAATAGCTAGTTATAGTTTCATATACAAACCCAATCATTTCAACATTTATAATAGTAAACACACATTTACAATTAGTTCACTCTATTACCATTGAGTTTATTTAGAGGTATCTAGGCCTTAGTGTTTCGAGAGACCAACAGGTACCTAAACTCAAGTTTGAAGGAGCACCTTTGTTTCTCATGATCCTAGTCACTAGATTAAAGTAAACGTTGGTGCTCCCAAGCATTTTCCAACAATAACATGCCATAAATGTGCTAGGTACATGCATTTATATAGGCATAACATGAGACTACGTCGATGCATCTGCATTGATGTAGCTTTCCATGCATCGACGAGGCTACGTTGAGGAGGTTGCATCAACACATGTCCATTGACACAGCAAGTCAATGACTCATTAATTTTTAAGGGTCATTCTTCAACCTTGAGACAAATAATAGCTATAGTCCTAAAAAAAATCTTTGTTATTCATTTTGGGTCCCTTTAATCTATATTTATTAAGTAATAAAAATACTGATGAATCAAACAAATAGTATCATCCACATACTCCATTTCTCATTCCAACCACATATGAATAATATAAGAAAATATGGTCTTCTATTTTTCTCTTTGGCTTGAATATGATGTCTCCTTTAATACTCTCATTCTCTACATTGAGAAATTCTATATCCAAGAATTTATTTAACAGTCATTTATTGACTAATTTTCTTTTTATTTCATCAAATACATGATAATTTAAATCCACTATTTTGAGCAAGGTATTATTTAGATTATTGTTCTATTCAACTTCAATTGTTACACTTCTTCCTACAATAAGTAATAGATAATTTCACTCAATTAGCATGAAATCTTTAGTACTTAAATAAAAATAAGAGATCATTTTCTCCAATTTTACTGCTATGTTAATTTAAGTTCTTGTTTAATCTATATTTACTAGCTTGCTTAAAGATATGCAGTGTCATTATGATGGATACATTATACTTTTATGTTATCTAAACTATTATATTCCATTTTTATGAATGATTGATATTCAAATAAATGTATGTTAGCCTAAAAAACAAATGATTATATATGAAGGAATTTTAGGTAACAAAATAATTGCATAATTATCTTAACTTCACAAAGAATCAACTAATAAGATTTATATTTTTGAAAGATTATGAAGTTCTCTTCAATTTTAAAAAAGGAAATACTATAGAAGATATTCAAAAGATAGGGCTATGTTATGTTCTTTCCAGTCTATCCAAAAACATAGTAATTATGGAAGTGAAAATTTAAGAGATGATTAATTAAACGTTATATTTTTTATTCTAAAATTTTAACTCAACCTTTCCATAAATATTAGCTTTCAAATAAATTTCAAAACACATCTGATGAGACGCGACTTGCACTGGGCCGCGATATCGCGTACGCAATATCGCGGCCGCCGCAATA